>JAOVYW010006398.1:0-11552 GCA_025775045.1 Hiodon tergisus
TGTGTCCGTGTCTGTGTGTGACACAGGGAGAGAGAGAGAGAGAGAGAGAGAGAGAGAGAGAGAGAGAGAGAGAGAGAGAGAGAGAGAGAGACAGGGAGAGACCAGAGAATGGGTTCAAGGTAACAAAGCGGTGATAAAGTAATGAACACACCCCTTAGCGCTTTGGCTAATATGGCGGTTTCCAGTTTTCCCACAGAGTCCCAGCTTTCAGTGCTTTTTCCTCTCCCCACTGGGAAGCAGACAGACTTAACCCTAAAAAGGCCGCTTGTGATCCAGGCCAGACTCATTACAGGTAAATGTGTGCCCCTCGCTTCTTCGGACTAGGCTGAGTAATGAGAGGATGCTCAGTAATGGCACTGACAGAACCTTCGATTAAAAGGGTTGACTAGACGAAGGAACCAGGTCAATTGAAAGTGCCCAATGGCTAAAGACAGATGGATTCATGTCCCCATCATATATTCCACAAAGGATATTGTCGGTCCACCTATAAAAGGGGCTACTGGGACACTTGTACCTTTCAACACAGGGATATCCAGCAGATATATTTAATACTGGTGCATGTAATATTGTAATTCTTGCATATTCGTGCAAAAATGAGCCTTGATATTCCGTTCTCCCTGGTCTCGTTCCACTTTCCATAAGACTATATTAGTGGCAAATCGATGACACATTTAAAAAATGTTGCAATGCCAATCTTTCATATCCAACAGATGAATCCGTCAAAAAAAAGGGGGGGAGACCTCATGCCCACTCTGACTTTTTCTGCAACAGGGCCAGATGGATCCATTACGTTGCTGTTGTGAATCTCGGGTCACAATACCAAACGCAGCGTGCGAGTGTAACAGACCCAAACGTTATTTGACAGGCAGAGAGCTGTGTTTTTTCGTCCAAGTGGTGTAATGTGACTGGCGGACTGGCCTTGTTTGGGCTGAGGCCGTCGCGGAACGAAAGGATCAGAGAGCCGTGAGGCTTGTCTTCCTGACGGGTTCTAGTGAAGGGAGGGGAGCCACACTTTTCTTTTCTTTTCTTTCCATCTAACTAGAGACCCGACACTGGCCCCAAGCGGGGTACATCCAGAAACTCAGAGCTCCGCCGTTCCTGGGACACAATCTGGACTAGCATAGGCTGCTGTTGCCTGGAGGGAGAAATTATTTTTCTACCAGCTGAAAAAAAAAGGGGGCCTTTGAGTGAGATCAACATTCGGGCCAGCTGTAGATTGCTACAATAAACACATCTCTGGCCTGATATGAATAAGCTGTTCTCCTCACTGCGCAATCCAAAACAGTGAATATTGGCCAGTAACCTTCACGGATTTTGAGTCATAAACAAATGTTTCAGATTGTGGTCAATCCTTGTGTCTGAAGGCAGCAACAGCCTTTGCAGAAATTGAATTTGAAGCCATAATTGAATAAAGAATGATATCCAACGGCAGAGCATCGACTGCTGTTTAAAAAACGCTCGGGTGACATTTCGAGATGCACTGTAGCCAGAGATTATCTTTTTTGCCAGGAATTTATGTTTTTCTTTCTGCATCAGACCGGCTCCTACTTTTTGGTCTTACATGGTTTTGAATGCAACGGGTCAAGGCTTACGTAAACAGTTTGTCGCCGATGGCAACGCAGCCACTGGGGTCAGCTGATTAGCGGCTCCTCCCACGCGTGAGACTGATCTTTGACTGATATGTGAAAATTTAGACCCACTGCTTTCACCACAGCAGCTGTAATACATTTTTACTATATCTCCTAAGACTTTAAAGGCAAAGTGTTTTTTGGATGCAAGTTCTGTGCATTTTTCTAAATTGATTAATATCTTCTTATTCTTCTAAGTCGTTAATCAGCTCAAATTACTTTTAATAATAAGCGGCAGTCTATCGACATGCAAGAGAGTGTGTTGTACCTGCTGGGTTAACAAATACTAGGGTATAACTGTCATTGAAATTTAAATAACATGAAGGTCATGGACTAGGAAAAGGCTGTCTGAAAATATTTAGTCTCTAAATATTTATTTAGTCCCTCAGCCTTGAGAGTGACTTGAAATGTTTTATTTTCCGATCCACTCATTTGTATTTCCGTAACATATTTCTTTCTGTAAGATTTAATAATAGTCTAAATATTTTAATAAAAAAAATCGCGAATAAATCCAGTTCTATTCTTTTTGGTCTTCTTATGTAACTGATTATGACTGACCTTTATTTATTTAACATAAAATTCTGTGCACAAAGCAGGGCGCCCTTTTCATCCCATAATATAACGTGTACGCCTGTGGCGGTGGTGATCTGATGTCAAACTGATTAATAAAGTGTCGCATTTCTACCTTACCGAAAAGCCCAGACAACATCAACAATGACAGGAGCCTTACTCAGTAATAAGCCGCACTGGCCACAATGTTCCATAGTAATTTTACACTGATCCTATCGATGTAAAAATTAACGTAGGTCATGGAATCTTCTCTCTGTATTCATCTATCGGCAAGTGTTTAACGTTTTTTGGAAAGGATGGAGAGGAACAAGTGATTTCAGCTCATTGAGGCTAGCCTGGCTGGGTCTAACGCTAGTATGATTGGGTATAATGCTAGCTTGACTGGCTATAACGCTAGCCTGGATGGGTACAACGCTAGCCTGACTGGCTATAACGCTAGCCTGACTGGGTACAACGCATTTCTCATAGGCGAAATGGGAAACGGTGCACCATTTGCCAGGAATGCGGTGGAACCGTAGGCTTATTAAAAACCGTTGGAGTGTTTCTGAGTGACAGAAGTTTGGAAAGGGTCAATTGGAAAAGGGGGTGATTGAAAAGGTGAAGGGAATATTAGAAAAATGGTAATGGCGCCTTACTTAATTGTCTTTTAAAGGGGCAGGTGTTGGTGATAAATGATTTGGTGGTGTCAGTACTATGGCACAGGTTGAGCTAATAAAAACATTATTTTGGGACGTGCTGCCTTGGGTAAAGCAGAGTTTGCTGTATTTACCCCAAGGGGAAGGTGGCCTGCGACTGATCGAAGGCAGCAGAATCACAGCATTCAGACTGCAGTCTTTACAGAGACGCCTCTTTTCCACAGAACCCTTTCAATCGTGGAATGTGGGCTTCCTTCCTTTAGGCCTGGTCTCAGTCTGAACAGAAAGTGCCTTAGAAGGGAGGCCTCAGGGTTTTTTGTTGACAGCTGACGTTATGAAGGGCATCTCAATCGAAAGAGTTCAATAATACAGACCCTCAGAGGTCTCTTCGAAAAGGGGTGTTCCCGAAAGGGTCTAACGGGTGGACACTTCTGTCTTAGTATATGACATCCAAGAAAGTCCCAGGAGGCCCCGGAAAAGGCAGGCCTAGCCCTGGTGAAGCAAACTTTTTTTCAAATGGGCTGCCCTCTGCTGCCCACTAGGGCTCTGCAGACTCCAATAGCCCTGGCCCAGAGGGGTAGTATTGTGGGGCATTAGTGTAAGAATATGACTGGAATTAATGGATGTATGTTTAAACACTCTGTTTGTTGTTTTCCAGATGTGTATTTATGAAATGTTATCTATTTGATAAATATTTGTGCTTGGATGGACAGATTTGATGCTCTGCCTTTCTTGTGAGTATTAAATTATTATTATTATTATTATTATTATTATTATAAACCTACGTAGTTATTTGTTTGTTGGCTTTTTAGGCCCAGCTCTTTCATTTATCATTCATCATGAACCTCTGTTCTTTGTTCCACTTTTCCAGACATGCACTGCCCTCTAGTGTCAGGAGGTTATTGCGTTTTCATTAAATGCGAATTGCCAACGATCGTACAATCGTAATTATATCGATAAAAAACGGTTTTCGATATACATTTTAAAAAGTATGAATATTTTGCTAGTTTGAACTTTCGCTGTATTTGATATTTCAATCACGTGATAGTGATATTACTATACTATTTAACTAGTACTGCAGAATGTCGATTAGGGAACTAGATTTGTGCGAGTTTCGCAACTGTTGCGAAATTAATTAGACTTAAATTTTTTAAATTAGACTCTGGAGCAGTAAATATATTTTGTTAGACATGGTTTTTGTAACAAAACTAATTAAAAAGGAAAATCTACAAACGTACTGAATAATTTTATATAATTTAACACAGAGGCCAAATCTGCCACGCAGAAACTATTGCGTTTGAAGACTGAAGAAAGGCTAGAGATCGCCTGTTTAACGTTTGTAATAGTCAGGTGCACTTCAACCGAAGCTGGCCCCCTGTGGCTTCAATGAGCACACACAAATATATATTGCAGCGTTTTTACAAGAGAGCTACTTCTCTGCGTGGTTTCAAGCACGAGACCGACACCGTTTAACAGGAATGTATGCTCTTTATTTCGCACATGAGCTTACGACTGCCTTTAGAAAGGCGGAACTGGCAGTACAAAGAACTGACAGGTTCCCAGAAACACACGAAAGCACTCACGCGCCATAACAATCACGCCCGCGGTGAGGGAACAGAACATTACTCAAACAGTAGAGTTAACAAAGACAAACAACACACCACTAGCGCCGAACACAACCGGCACTTAGAACGGACTATTTACAGGCTTTTTAGTCCTTAAAGTGAGGCTTCCCGGCAGCCCCCGCGGGGATGTTTATATCCCATTAGCAGGGGAAAGCGCACCTAGCCATCCCCGCTACAATATATATGCACACTTTGAATATGTTCGTGGTGGTTGTCCTATGACTGACTGAATGATTGCATGATTGCAGACAACTGTTTGTGTCCTGAGGACGCCTCTCTGAGAGAGACACACCATTATTCTGACCACTGCTGAAGGCCAGCACAAACACCGGGGCTTATCAGCAGAATTTTAAAAATGTAATTAACTTAGCAGAAATCTTTTCATAACTGACTATATTATATTCCGGGAGTCAAGCACCAGTATCTACTTGCGTTTGGGTTTGAGCTTTGCCATTTTGAACTGTTTGAGGTGTATCACGATGCGTTGCTTTTTTTGGCAGTTTTTAAAACTCACATTACTAATTCCACATTTTTGCATCCAGTGTATTAATTCTAGTTGATCTCATCTTCCCTGTTCCAGGTGGAAAAGGATTCAGTGTTACAACTTCTGGGCTTCTATGCATTTATGTGGTTCTGGTCGTACCAGGGTTATTTTTCAGAAAAAATACATTAAATTAAACCTCACATCTAACCAGATTCTGCTCAGGTTCTGATAAATCCTTTATGCCATTTCTGGGGTGTGATGCTGCCAACCGTCATGATGACTACAGAGAACCTAGTTCTGTTTGTGGTTGTGTTATGTTTTGAGCTAAGTGTTAGATCTCATGATAAGCCTGGAGGATTTAGCAATGTTTTGTGAAGAGCATTTTTTGTAGCACTCTGATACAGAGAGAGGGAGGAAGTTGTATGCTGTGGCCTGTGGTTAGCAGGAACCAACGGTTCCGTTTAACAGAAGATGTCAACTGCTTTCAGCGGAGGACGACCTTTGTCAGTAGTCTGAAGGAGACTGACAGAGCGCCCAGCTCAAGACATCATTATATTGAGGAATGCCTTTCAAAGTAGAATAGATTGCAATAGGGTAAGTTTCTCTTTTCCATACATTTGTACTTCCATCCTTTCACAAACAAAAACTTAGCCAGCAGGTGCAGGTGCATGAGCAACATGTGACGCCACCCTGCTTCGTCAAAACAGACGGGGGAAGAGAGGCCACGACTGGGAAGATGGTGGTTTAGAATCTACAAACAAGTTTTGTTTAAAGAGGACCAGCAGCTCTCTAGTTGGAATAATTGAAACCATCTGACTACCGCAGACTGGCACTGTATGAGCAGCTAACCGTTGTCATAAACTTATTAAGACACAACTGCAATATCACTAAACCGAAATGTCACAGTAATGTTGTAAGATCGTCATGTATGAGCTGAATGTTGTCCAGCAAAGAACAGAATGCTGTTGAACGTCTCAGTACTTTAGTTCATATTAACTCTCAGGAATATGTCGAATGTATTTCTTGTTTCAGCTGCTAGCTAGACGTTGCTGTCAAACCACTTGATCTTATAGCTAAATAATAAACGTCAAGTTATATTACAGATGTCAAGTTTTATTTTTTCTTAATTTTTTTCTTTTTCAACTTTACAACCTTTTTTTCCCTAGATTACAAATGGTTCACCTGCATAAAGTGTGAGAAATGTTTGAGATGGAAATAGGGTGGCGTTAGAATATATGCTTTGTGCCTTTGCTTTAAAGTATGTATGATCAGTGTAAACATTTCCACCCCAAGCAGGAACACACCAACGAAATTCTGAAGGAATGGGGTAAGTCAAAATCTATATTACACGCTTGTTAGAACTCAGAAGATGGTCAGGAGCTGATGTGTATCAAAAGTGTACGTCCGGGTTCATTAAACGCTTCGGGGCAAAAGGCTTGACAACGATGTGCCTCACCGAACCCAAAAACCAGTACCTCGCACAGTGCATTTTTACCCCTCTGGTTGCATACCAAAAGTTACGATGCACAGACTTTGCTCCATACATAGTGTTTTCTGCTATCTGGCAGCTGAGCTGTGGTCTGCTCAGGTCATTCTCCTTTTACATACACACACACACACACACACACACACACACCCATAGGCATTTTTCCAACCTTACACAGAGTTTTCTGTTACTCCTGCACATTCCACCGTGCATTGTGCCCCTCTGTAAGTGAGATGCAAATTTAAGCTTAAGGTCAACTGAACAAAAATATGCTGCTACTTACTACGTGAAGCAGTTTTTATATTTAGTTTTACATTTGTGTTTCATTATGACGCTATTTCATGTTCTGGAAGGTTTTCGTGAAAGACCCGTTTCAGAATCTTATTCAGGAGACTCGCACAAAATGTGTTCCAGCCTCTGCCCAAAAAGCATCAAAATTGTTATTTTTTTAACAGACATACTTATCCAGAACAAATGGCACATGCTATGTTAAAATTACATACTACATTGTACGGCCCTTGAATCAGCCGGATGCTCGCTGCGTTATTGCAAATTTTCTCGAGGGCACCACGGCCGTTCTCTGAAAGGATCTGAATCTGAAAACTTTTGGTTTCAGTTCTTCAATCACTACTCAGCGCTGCTGTCCTAAACCAGAAACATTTCACTACGCTGCATGGTGCAAAAATGCAAAGTGTGGCATCTCTTTGTTTGTCTGTGACTTTTGTTTGCCGTTTGCTTGCTGAGGAGGAAACCGCAGGAAGGAAGCCTCGTTCTCTCCCCATGAGGGGTGACACAGCCCCTGTCTCGTTGCGTTCTAGAAGCAGTGGAGAAGAAGGAAAACTGCTTCGGAAACTCTCCCGCATCGGAAGCCGGGGGACGCTGAGGGAGTCCTCCCGTCCTCCACAGCCGGCCCCCCCGGCCCCCCCGGCTCCCAGACCTCCTCCAGTTCCGCCAGCCAAGCCTGTCATTCCGGTCGCCAGCGCACCCAAAATTCCCCCCAAACCTCCAGTGCCACCACCTCCTAAATGTCTAAACAGGGTGTTCAGCAGCAGCGAGCATGGACAGAACATCCTGCAGGTACTGACCCAGGCACATGGGCAACAAAAATTTACATTGTTGTTGTTGTTATTGTTATTTAGTTGACTTACAAGTTTCCACTTCATTCATTTAGTTACTAAAGCAAAGTACCTCTTTCTAGGGTAAAACAGCAGGACAGAGATTTAAACTGGTAACCTTCCCATTGAGAGAGCTGAGAGAGCTTTGGGGAATACCTGAGACTAGTATTGGGGTTAAATCAGTTAGAGCTATTGATCATCCTTTCAGCCAGAAGTCTGATCACTTTGTATTTCAATGTCACCTTGCCTCGGTCAGGGGTTCGAATACTTCCGCTCTGACAAGTCCCTGTGTGACGTCACCCTGGTGGCGGGAGACAGCGGCGAGGCCTTTCCGGTCCATAGGGTTGTCATGGCGTCGGCCAGCGACTACTTTAAAGCTATGTTTACAGGTGACCCCAAAATCCACACTGTTTCCTGACTCCACGTTCCTAACCCCTGACATTATGATCATTCGAACTTGTTGTGCTAAACAAAACATACTGTGCTGCAGCTACAAAGTAAGGAGCTGAGATGCATTACACATGCATTATTTAAGGGTAAAGAGTTTTTTATAGATGTGTTTTCATTCAATCTGCTTAATATCGGTTATTAACCCCTGCATACTTGTCCATTGGAGTCATGTATTGTTGTGTTTACATTTCCCCATTATTTGGGCAGCCCTCATTTAAGCCTTCTGCACAAAAACATGCTAAATGATTTTTACTTTAACCATCCATTTGTACACTGCACTTCAACCTTTAATAGAACTTGATGCCTAAGTTCTGCTTACGTCACCATGATTAAAAACCTTGCTAATCTAGATAAATAAGAAAGTTTAGATAAGTAAACAGTGCCTTTTATTAAAATTCCCTGTGCTGGGTGGATCGGCAGGTGGAATGAAAGAGCAGGACCTGGAGCTGATAAAGCTGCATGGCATTCAAGAGTCGGGGCTGAGGAACATCATCAGTTTCATCTACACGGGCCGTGTCAGCCTGAACATAGCCAACCTGCAGGACACCCTAGAGGCAGCCAGCTTCCTGCAGGTCTTACCTGTCTTGGGCTTCTGCAAAGAGCTGCTGAGCAGTGAGGTGAGAGCAAGGGGGACAGGGGACAGGGCACAGGATGGAGTACAGCAAGATAAGGGCAGGATAAGAAGGGTTGGAGGGTTCGCTCCACACGATCCTTCCTCTTGGTGCGGATGCTGCAGAAAAGCTCAAACGTCACGCTGCCCGTGCTAAGCGTAATCCATGCATGGGGTTCTCTGTAACTGAAGCCTAAGATGAGTTTCAGGCGTAAAGATAATCCACCTCTGCATGGCTTCTGATAAAGGCAGAACGCATCAGGGCAGGTGAGGGAAGAGTGGAAGTGTCTGTCTACAGTGACAGGGCAGAATGAGGGGCTGGGGCCACAGTCCGCCATTTTTGCCTTCGTCATGATCACTATCTTCGTACAAGCACTGTCTCTACGTGTTTCGGAAGGTCACCGTTGACAACTGCTTGGAGATGGAGCAAATCGCCGGCGACTTGCTGCTGGAGGAGCTGCAGACCTTCCTCGACGAGTTCATCTGCAAGAACTTCTTGGCACTGGTACAGAGCGGGATGTACCTGCAACTCTCGGTGCGAAGCCTAGAGCATGCCCTGTCCAGCAATTCTCTGCGGGGCTTCTCAGAGATGGAGCTGTACCAGGTGGCCCGCGACTGGTTAGCGTACGATCACGACGGCCGGAAATGCCACACCTACGCCCTGATGAGCCTGGTTCGCTTCCCGCTCATGAGCCCCACCGAGCTGCTGCGCATCTCCCAGGAGGACGACGGCACGCTGCGGTCCGACGCCGGCTGTGTCAACCTGCTGCTGGAGGCCAGCAACTACCAGATGATGCCCTTCCTGCAGCCGATACTGCAGAGCGAGCGGACACGCATCCGCTCCGACACCACACACTTGTTGGTCCTGGGCGGGGTTATGCGGCAGCAGCTGGTGGTCAGCCGCGAGCTCCGCCTCTACGACGAGGTGGCCGGCACCTGGAGGGCCCTGCGGCCCATGGAGGGGCCCCGCTACCAGCATGGGGTGGCCCTCATGGGTGGCTTCCTCTACATCGTGGGGGGGCAGGATACCTACGACACCAAGGGAAAGACGGCGGTGGACACGGCCTACCGCTACGACCCACGCTTTGACAGGTGGCTACAGGTGGCCTCGCTCAACGAGAAGAGGACCTTCTTTCACCTCAGCGCCCTAGAGGGGAAGCTGTACGCCGTGGGGGGCAGGAACACCAGCGGGGAGATCGGTGAGACATTTCTTGGTCGCATTGTGGCACTAAAGGGGATTCTCTGGAGAAGCCATCCAAGCGTCAGACAACTAGCTTGGCATTTGTTCTTCATTCACCAGGAGAAAAATTTGTAGATTAATCACAGTGTTTGGCTTAGTGTTCCAAGCAAACGTGCTTAGCCCAGAAGGCGCTTTCAAAGCTGAATGCTTGGACATCCAACCCACACATCTCTCCTCACACCTTAGGTGCACAATAACCCCATATATTTTCTAGTTCATGTTCCTCAGGTATATAAGGTTTACAAAGTTAAAACAACAAACAGAAGTCTGCATCATTAGAGTAAATGTTAAGGGATTTGAAAGTTCTCTCAGAATATATTCTATACAAAATATTTTGTGTGCATCGAGTATTTTGGTTGCTGGTCTTAAACTATTTGGAATTTCATAGATAATGTTGAATCAAGGACCACACGCCTCTTGATTGAGTTTTCTCCTTGTTGATCTTATGTAAGGGGAAAACCAGCCTTCTTGTGTACCGAAGTGTGGATCCAGTACAACGAACAGTTCCTTCTGTGTTGTTACAGGGACCATGGAGTGCTACAACCCCAGCCAAAATGAATGGACGTTTTTGGCGCCAATGATGGAGCCTCATTACGGGCACGCGGGAACGGTGCACGGGAAGCTGATGTACATTTCTGGTGAGTCCCCTTTTCATGATGGACGAGTGGTCCAGGCACTACTCGAGTACTGCAGATTTGATTTTTAAAAAGCATCTCGCAGAGCACCACCTGGGAACAATCTTTAAATTACAGGGCACAGTGATAAGGGCACAGTGGTCAAATGGAGTAGAAAAATTCTGCGACGACCACCAGTCCAAGGTGGGGAACAATGTCTATGTGTAAAGTCTGATTCAGCATTCTCTTGAAGCCATGTAAATAAGTTAAGAACAAACTACTACTTAGCAGTTTGTTTAAAGACATTACCAATCTTGGCACATAGACAAAACAAACAGAGACAAGACATTTGCTGCTCACAGTTTCCAACTGATCAGCCTTTAATAGCTTAATTGTTTGCTCTTTTGAGAGAGTAGAGATCTGTCTGAAAATAATAGTAATAATAACAATAGTAATATTAACAAAATTATTTTTGCATTGTCTTTGCAACTTCAGCTATCTTGTTAGATTTATTCCGAAGCTGAATCGAGCTACTCGTCGCAGGTGCGTGGTCAGAGGATACCCACGCTTTTTGGTCTAACTAGATCATCTTGTATCGTTGCTAATGTCAAACCACAGCCGCCAAGGCAAGGAAAAAACTAAAATAACGAGTTAGAATAGACCGCTTTTCTCTTTCTCAGCGGAAGTGGCCTTGTTTACGATGTGTTCAGTTTATATGTACCCCTCTATATTAATTTAGTTGTTTGAGTGTTTTGAAAATTAGAATCTTGAATCTACTTTGTTAATATTTAAGGTCTTTAATTTTGAAAAATCAAAAAAATTAATTAATTAATTTGTGGGTGTTTTTTGGGTTCTTCTTTCTTTGAAGCTGTTCTCGGGTTCCCATGGTGTTATTTTCGGATGCAGGCTGTTATGGGCTTCTAAGATGACCCATGCTGTTGTGGTTTATGAAATGTGCGACAAAGAGCCTCCAATGAGACGGCTCGGCGGTCAGGGGAATTCACAGCCTGAACACAATTTTCCTGTTCAGTGTGCCTGCCTTTCTCTGGCTGCACCATTACTTACTGTCTATAGCGTTACTTACTGTCTATAGCG
>JAOVYW010006399.1:0-11551 GCA_025775045.1 Hiodon tergisus
GCTTCTGCTTCAGTCTCCAGACGACATCCCTCTCCACAGCTTCTGCTTCAGTCTCCAGACGGCATCCCTCCCCACAGATTCTGCTTCAGTCTCCAGACGGCATCCCTCCCCACAGCTTCTGCTTCAGTCTCCAGACGACATCCCTCCCCACAGCTTCTGCTTCAGTCTCCAGACGGCATCCCTCCCAAAAGCACCCCGCTTCCCAGCCCAGAGAACACCCTCATCCCTCTATCCCTGCATAAAGCAGGGCTTTATCTCTCATTGACTTGACGCACTGTGACCCCATACTGGGCTTGGAGCTGTACCAGAGGGTTGATGGAGACATCACCCCTTCCAGCAGAGTGCTCTGTCACTTTATTGCTCACTCATTCACTCCTGTTCTTGTTACCACTGTCACTCTCATAAACTTATACACAAACATATTATTTTGGAACAAAAAATAATTTTTGTTAGAAGTGAATAATTTTGCTCACGTCTCAAGCACTACTGTTTGGCAGTTGTAGTGCCATGTTTTCTGTGCATGCATAATATAAATACCCTGTGAGATAGAATAATGATGCTTGTGAAATATCTAATGTTCTGCAGACTTCAGTGTTTCTCTTGTGTAACGGAGCTCTCCGAAAGGGCATGTACATTTGCAAATCCGTAGCTAACAATAAGTTTGTAAGTGTCATTTTTATTGTTTTAGCAGGTGTCATAGGGAAAGTGTACTTTGCCAAAGTTTGGAAAAGAGTTTGGATTGTTTTTTTCCAGGAAAATGGCCGGCATTTTAGACAGGAAGTGTTATGTCAACGATATCTAAAAGCGCCTCCTTTTGTGTTTTGAGGGGGAGAGAGCTGTCAGTTGAGAATGGTGGTGAGTGCTTATTGAAGTGCCCAATACGGTTTGATCAATTGAGGCTGGTTAGTCAATAAGTTTTGTAAATATTTTTCTCTTTTTAAATTATTATTATTTTTTGTTTCTTTTTCACCATGGGTGATTTATCTGCGTCTGCCTCCTACTGAACTGCTGTAACCCTAGATCACCCAGTTACACCTTCAGTTACACCAGCACGGTTGCAACATTGAGAATTTAGAAACACGTGGCTTTAAATATGCCTAAAAAAAGTCACACTTTCACCTTTTACTTCCTCTTAAGTTTAAAAGTTAGCTTTTGGAGAGAAACTTGAAGTTGTTTATTATGATCTGTGAACATTAACATAAGGTAAGCAGTTTCTATTCCGGAAAATAGATGAAGATGTGGGACAATAAACTGTAACAGTGTAACCATAAATAAAATAAAAGACCGTCAAATTTCACACTGTTTCTGTATGAAGTTTAATTAAAAAGCATACAACAGACCTTCTAGGTTTAAGCAAGTGATTCCTATAGATGCTATTTGATAATTGCCGTGGATCATGTGTAACTACACAGAATGGTATAGTACATGGGTGAAAATGCAATAATAAAGGCAATAAAGAACTTGGCTATGGCTAGTAATGCTAAACTTGACAGTAGATCCAAACTCCAACTTAATGGCTTCATCACAGGTTGCTGAGAAGCTATCCAATGATTACGCTTTCATCCCATCTCAGCCTCCTCATGTCACTGATGTGACTGCAAAACAAGAAAAGGATGACTCTTTGAAATGTTTAATCCCCTAGAAACTAGACTTTAATTTCTCATTTAGTCTAGTATATTTTTCTTAGTATTAACATTTTACAGCAGGGGCAGTACTGCAAAAAAATAGATAAAATCAGACAACAGGAAAGCTGAGATTGCGTCACTATCAAGGGTTGAGTGTTAAGTCATGAGTGGTACATTTAAATTACTTCAGAGTTTCCTGGACCATTGCTAAGTTGTGGCACATATTTTGTCAGTCCTCCAGAACCCTCCAGAGGCGATAACGCATACCCAGCAGGCCAGAACCAGCTGCTCCAATCCTGACCACAGCAGCTGGAAGAGACCATGACACTCACAGTCACTGGTACAGGTGGTGACATTGCACTTGTGGTTAGCAGCTCGTGTGCCAGCCAAATTTTCCCAGGGAGGCTACACAGCCATAATGCCTGTGCTAAAACTAATACGTGGAGCCAACAGTAATACATTGCGATCAGAATTGTGACCATCTTTAAACGGAGTTGACTGAGCTCCATCACAGTGACTCAAAACAACGTTCAGATACAATGTGCAGACAGTGCAACACCACCCCTTAGGCCCTACAGATACATATCGATGATCCACAAGCTTATTCTACCGTAAAGCCCCTCTCAAGTTCTCATGATCTGAAACTTAGACCGGGCTAACTGTCCAGAAGATCAAAAAATGAAAATGAAGATTTGATTCTGCAAGCCAAAAATGCCAATAAATAAAGTACAAAGCATGCACAAAATATCCCTGACAAAAACCTTTTACATGGACTGAAAGCAGCTGATAAGGCCAACAGACATGGAAGAGCATAAACGCAAAGGAAAGTCTCTCAGAGATGAGAGGCCGTTGAGCAGAGAAAAAGAGACGTTTTTGAGTGATAGTGGGATGACCAAACCCAGGGTGCTGGGACACTGCACAGGGACATAAGGTTGTTCTCGGTCTCTGACGTCTCAGGAGTCCAGCTGCGGTTGACTTCTGCATGTTTGTGGCCAGCCTGTGTTTCCAATTCCTTTCTTCGTTTTCACAAAGCAACGAAGCAACGTCATAAGCCACTGGGTGATGGAGACGTATTGGAGCGTTTTTATGGTAACCTTATACCAGGTTATTGAACGATACGAAAGCGCCAACTGTCTGTGCCATTACAACGTCCAGTCTAAATAAGAATGCCGGTGATATAGGGATGAATCAGAGAGGCCAGGTTACAAAGGGAGGACCAGCAACTCTTGAAACTTGCGCCTAGTGCTGGTGTCAGGTATTAATCTTTAGGGCGTTAAGCTTTGAATAGCATGGGTTTCGCTCTGTCAACACTGAAAAACTTTCCAGTAAGCCAGCGACAGACTGTGTGTGACCGTAAGTATATTCTGCACTATGCTTCAGAAGCAGAGAAGGAGGAGAATGATGTCAGCAAGGCTTTGACCCCAAACAGCCCTTTCAATGGGAGGCAGAGGACGTGAGAGACACGTCTGGCTGGATGTTTGAACTCCGTAAACTGATGGAAAAGCTATCTGTCTTACAACCACCGACAAATGGTGTCCTGACACTGTACATTTATTTGAAAAGTATGATGCAATGTTTCATGTGTCCTAATTATGGATTTTTGGGTTAACCGATGCTTAAACAGTCTTCCTTTTTATGTAGATTGATATCAAACTTGCGATTATTCAGTTTCTTACCCAGAGTGACATGCATAACAATATATCCAGCTGGATATTAACTGAAGGAATATAGCTTGATCCTTTATCAGGGATACAAAAGCTGTGCCAGGATTTGAGCCTACAATTGTTGTATTTGTATCAGTATTAGTAGTAATACTCTCTGATGTTAAAAAATAGTTTGTATTGAGAGATCAATTTGGAAATAACTGTTCTACAATTTCAGTCACAGTTTTTGTTTATCACTAATGAGCGCACAAGCAATATTATTGAGGTTAAAATAAAACCAAATGTGGTCCTTAGGAAGTATTGATAATTGAAAACAAATTTCAGGGTAGAGAGGTCTCCAGAGGTATGTAAAAAGTATGAAAATTAAATGAAAACAAAAAAAAACCCCATTAAAAACTGCGTGCCAACAGCTGTTGAACAGGCCCAACAAACTCGTTGAACTCTGGGATGGGATCCCACACTGAAAGCTGTAGCTCCCTGTGGTTCAGTACTGCAGGGCCTTGGTTGGCCAGGTTCCTGCACGGGCTGAGGGGAGATGGAACTTGGGTAATAAAAAAAGAAACACGGCAAACTTTAACAGACCCATAAAAAGGGAAGATTTTTAAAATTTGTGTCTTTTATTTTTAAAAGTCACATTTCTCCTGCACGTGTAGATGTTCTTTCGTTCTTGTTAGTTTAGTGAAACAGAATCTCCCGGTATACAGTGCAGTCGGTCTTGAGCGCTCCACAATCCAAAGCAGATGTGAGAGGGCCGCTTGCCACGGAACACAATGTGTTGGGAAACTGCCTGCGCACCGCTGAGGATGGGGGGCGGGGAACATGAGTAAAAACAGCCTGGTTGCTACGATACGCAAATAACAAAACAGAGCAAGACCTTGCACAAAGAGCACATTTTACATAGCAAACTGTGTTGTAAGGACGTAAACATACCGAGCAAAAAGTAAGGTCGGTTTTATATCTGTAGGTTTTACTTATAAATTACCAATTAATTGAACAAACCCATCCCACAGGACAACTGTTCCAGACGAATTGACTTGGATGAGCATGAGGTTGGTACCTACTGTGCTGAAAGTCATTTCTGCAATTGACTTGAGCTTGAGAGCTCCAGGCAGTGCTATCTGTTCACAGTCTCCACAGCTGAATGTCACAAAAATTAGTTTTATCCCAGAAGCAAGAATTGCTGCCTCCATTGGAATGGATTCATGTCCTCTTTTTCCGCCATAGCAATCAACTAAGGTGATAATAAAATCTAGCTGAGAGAAGGGGCGTTACATGAAAAGTTTCTCTCAGACCGCTTTTGGAATTGAGGTTTTTGATTGATGTAGATTGTAACTGTTTTATGTATCATTTTTTATGAACATTTCACCACTGCATATCATACCACCTGTCTCTCATCAGTTTTACCACATAACTTCCGGAGGGGCTGACCCTCTGTGACTCACTTACGTTTATGACCTGCTTCTCTGAGGCTAGGCAGGGGTCAGAGGCGATGGGGCACTCTTCCCAACACAGGCGGTAGGATTTGGTGGCTTCTCTGTTCCCATTTCCACGGAGGTGGACCCTTTGTGTTTTAGTGCCTGTGCCTGTAGGGCATGTGATGCGGGAACACAACAAGCTGTGGAGCAGGTTGTTTGCTTTGAGGAAGGCTGTGGGAGTCACGGGGCTTTCACCATCAGCTCCACAGCTCGTGTGTTGGATTCTCCTCTCTGTCGGCCCTGGAATGCAGAAAAACACCTAGAGAACCAAAGTGCAAATGTGGGCATTTTTTAGCTCCTGCCAAGATTCCCATATGCAGATATTGCTTTTGTAGTGCCTCTCCAAATCGACACAGCTCGATCCGCATTCGTGGAACTCGAATCCAGTCGTAGACAAAAGAGACCGACATAGAGAATGTTTCTGAGAGCAGGATGCACTTTCTGTTATTATTATTATTATATTTTTAAAATAAATTTCTTCTTATTTAAAGTCAAAGCTAATGTTTTACAGGATTAATAATAACCTAGGGGTTTTCAGTTCACTTTTAACCCCTTGTTCCATGAATGATCATTTTCTCCCATGAAACAATTAATCTTGAATTTCCAGGAAAGCTCCTGATTTATTGGGTGTCATTGGGTGATTTTTGCAAGTAAACAATGTTTAACTGCTGTAAGTTAACACTGTTATCCATTTTCCATTCGTAGAATACATCCTGGTTTACTTAAGATAAGAGGGGCAGAAATTCCACACAAGGCCAAAATGCATTACCGCTTGCTGATAGTACAAGTATCTAATACATGCAAAAAAATAAAACAAATAAAAATGAACACATATTAAAAACTTTTTTTCCCCCCCAACAAGGATTAAAAGATTAAGGTATACGCATAGAGTAGTTTTTCCATTTAATTTCCTATGTGAAATAACAGTGTGTACTTGTAATAAATAAATTATTAACACATGGCTGTGATTGCTTTGTGGTTGCCAATCCTAGTGGTCAAAAGTTGTTGTTTTTTTTGTGTTTTTTTTTGATAAACATAAAAAACAAACAAGATTTAAAACAAGTGACTGATTTATACATATCAATAAGTTAAAGGTTAAAAATCACTAAAGGATAAATACAGCTGGTTCCTGTTGGACCAGAAATGTGGAGCCTACTGCCAAACTAAAAGATTCTACACAATCCTCTCCTGTCTTTGGTAGAAGAAATAGTCCAATTATCCCACGGCAAGTTCCTGCCAGAACGTATCAGTTGAATTTAAAAAAATGTTTTCAATTCAATGTGGTATGCAGCTCAATGCAGATAGCTACATGGTAACGTCTATTTGAATTCAGGAGATCGATTCCAGCACAGTTAATTAATAAGCTTGGCACTTCTTTGAAAAGTTGCAGAAGGGAGTTTCCCCCTAGGCTGGAATTGCAACTTCTTCCATAGGCTTTCAGTAAAATTGAATGCTATTGGACTGCTTAATTTTGCATTGCACACATTTTCAAAGAATCTTGATGGAGATCATTAAATGCAACCATAGCCAAACTGATACGGTTGGACTTCCTTGACTGCACACTTTTTCTGTGTTCTCATAAAGTCTGTTCTCATTTACAGGCAGGAGGAAGATGCTTTGTGCTAAACTGGCTCGCTATTTTGTGGTTTAATGTGAAGTGCGGAAGTAATTAGCCAAAAGATGTTTCGCAAATGGAGTTTGTGACCTCTGCGCGGCATTTCCATATCATTTAATACTCCCGCACACTCACTTGCCACAATGAAACCCTACAGCCACAATAAACTCCCTGTCCACTCGTGGCTTCTCAGCTTTAGTGAAGCAAGCACGTCACACCATTGCTCGAAAAAAACTGGACTCCACTGTACTGCAAAATTACAGACCAGTCTCTCTGCTTCCCTTTCTCTCTATGACCCTTGGACGTGCTGCTGCTAACCAATCCTCTCACTTCCTCTCACAGAAGGATCTCATAGACAAACACTCAAATGAGACGGCCCTCCTCTCGGTAAGTGAAGCCTTAAGCCTCCTATCTGTCTGATCGCTTGTGCCAGTTGGCCTTGAGAGATTCTGACTCGGTCCTGAGCTGCCTTACCACCGGAGTGTCCCAGGGCTTGGTACTAGGTCCCCTGCTCTTCTCCTTACACCAAATACCTAGACTTACAGTTTTCTTATCATCCTTTCACTGATGACACCCCCATTTTCCTCTGGTTTCCCCTTTCACAGATCTCTGAGGCACTCCGTCACAATACCACCTGCCTTCAAGGCATTTCCACAGTGTCCCATCACCTCCTCAGACTCAACATGGCCAAGACGGAACTGCTGTATCAACCCGCCGTGCACACCCCACTCCATGTCTGCATCTCAGTCAATGGGATCACAGTCACATCTAGCCGCACTGCCAAGAATATGGACATCACCCTGGACCGTGATAGGCCCTTCAAGGACTACATTGTTGTGGAGACCTGATCTTGCATCAGGAGAATCCACACATTCATAACAGAGAAAGCATTACAGCTCCTGTTTCAGGCCCTGGTCACCTCCCACATTGACTGCCGCAACTCTCTGCTCAACTAGACCTCTTTAAGTCGTTCAGAATGCCCACAAGGTGTTCAACCAACTGAATTTTACCCATGCTACTCCTCTCCAGATGAAACTCTGCTAGCTCCCTGTTAGTGGTGTTGATATGCCACAAGGTCCTCGCTTTCACTTAGATCAGCTCCTAGTTACTTCAGCACACACATCTCACATTTGATCCCTACCAGAGCCCTGCGATCTGCCACTGCAGGACATCCCGGTGATCTCCACTCTGTGGGCGCGAACATCGGTTCAACTCTTCTCATCACCACCCAAATGGTGGCATGCCCCGCCAGCTTAATCTTCTATTACCTTCAAAAGGAAGCTAAAAACCTCACACCATAACTACCCTCAACAAAGTATGTGCGGCTAGTTGTGATTTATTTATTTAGGCAATTTTATTATTTATTACATAGCTGACATCATGCGGTTAAACAAGTTTTTATCCTTGAGTTTGTATGCTATCGTTCTTGAATTCCTTAGAATGACTTTCATGCGGCAATTAAAATAAAACATTTTAGTTTGGTATCTAAAATGAATGTCACTTTGGATACTAGTGTCTGCTAAATGAATAAAATGAAAATGGAAATAGAAAACGGCTATTTTGAGTTATTTTTTCTATAAAAGTTTTTAATAACACAATCAACCATAAAATAAAAAAAAACTCACAACATGTTGACTCTTTTTAAGCACAATTTAACGGACATGTCTTGCTTAATATAAGGATAATCACAGGGAAATGCAAAATTAAAGATAAATATTTTAAATATAAATGTTTACATTCATAATAAAAATGTCCTTAAATAATCAAAATAATTGACAGTTAACTTATCATGAAATACAGCCATTCACCAGGACATAAGTATTTTGTTGCCTATGTATCTGTGAATAGTGAGGGTTGTGGGTGAGAGTCAATGTGTGTTCTGAATTTATAAAGATATCTGGCAAACGTCTTGCAAGCTGAGGCTTCCCATTCTGTCAGACCTATGAATATTTTCCAGACCTCTAGATTTCCCGCATAGTCTGAGTAAGGGTTTGAGGGCACAACTGCAGTAGGTAGAGTACTCTTGAAGAGAGAAGAGAAGAGGGTGAGGTGAGCGATGTTCTTCAAGTCCAAGCAAGCAGACCATCAATAGGCTTTTGTGATAACAAGTTCCAGCAGCCACAGTGCTTCCCTGAAACCATCTCTTGACAGCACTGGGATATTAAACATCTCTTAATGCATACATAAAATACAACAACAATTTTGACAGGTTGCTCACTCACACAAACACAGGACTATTCTCGAACCCTAGAACTGGGATTTAGCTGAGACGGTGTTCACACTTTCATTTTACATAGTAAAAAATGGCCTTCTGCCATGAAATATTCGAGTAGTTTTCTATCTGAGGTGTCGGTTATAGGTCACCATTATCTATCCGCCATACGTCAGAATTCTAAAAACTGGTGCCACCTGCACTAAATGCATGTACGACAAACCCTCATTGCACTTGGGTCCACTCATTCCTTGACAGAATCAGGCAGACTTAAATCATTAGAACTTCTTGCGTCTTAGTCACAGGGAGTTTTGGAGTCAGTCTGAATAATAGTGTATGTTAATCTGGCAAATGCAGCTCAGAGTTCTGCTTTGTTAAATAATAGTTACCTGCAATTGTCAAATGCACTTTAGTGTGTTTCACTCTAATTGATGTATGTTTTATAAATCATTTAAGTTTTTCCATGGTGATTGCACCTTGGGTGTAAGAAAGATCTAGACGAGCTATCAACCGAAAGCACGTCTACAAGTTCATGGCCAAATTTGATAATCTTCTAAGAATGGTACAGCATTTAAGTACAGCGTAAGCGTATAGCCGCCTTAACTTATCTAGCTAATTAGTCAAAATAAACTACGGGAACCAACCATTAAAATAAGAAAAATCCAAACTGAAACATAAGAAAACGAAAATGACCCTCTGAAATTCCACAGCCCTTCCCTGTTCAGTCCCTTACCTGACTTCCTGTTCAAGGCTTCTCAATTACAGACACCCAAGAGGCCCATCCAGAGTGCCTCAGTCTTCAGTAACAGAAAACTAAAATAATCTTGCATTTTACCATCAGCTCATGGGATTTTTTTACATGATATCAAGAGACATGAATTGATATTGGGTAAAACTAGCTGCAGATTAAAAGAGTTATAAACTCTATATTATATAAGCCCATATAACAAAGAAAAGTGTTTAACTGAGAAAATTTATGTTTTGCAGAAATTTATTTTTCTGCATTCTCTTTTGAGTCTTAACAGAACTAAAAACTCGAGCGGCTTTGTCCTTATCAATGTGTTCAGTCATGTTATCTTCCATTTACTTAATGTTTACTTTGCACAGGCCCCACAGAGGACTCACTGAAGATGTCTCCAAGGTAAATGAGCTGTTTAAAGCTCTGTAATTGGCTTTTTTGTGTGCTCCTCTGTGGAAATTTACCTACTGATAAAGTCATATCCCATGTATCTTAGTTATAACAGGAAACATTTTGATATGTCACATTCTTTCAATGCCTGCAGACAAAAAATATCTCGCAGCTTTTACTTCGTAGTAAATCAGCGTCATGTACTGCACACATTTGATCCAGTTTAAACTTCCATAGAGTTTTAATTTCTTACAGTATAGAGGAATAATTTAAACATTTAAACAGAAACTAATGTCCAGTAATAGATAATGGCAAAAGCATTTCTTAATGTGGGTCAAACTTTACTGAATTTAAATCACACTTTACGTTTCAGGGTTGGGGATCAAAAATTATTTTCATCACTGTGTATATCCAAAGCGAAGCGATTGTTACGGTGATTGGAGAGGGTCAAATGGTCGTTCACATGTGGGCCTCACTGAGATAAAGGTGCGATAGAAGAGCAGGCAGTGTGGGAAAGGGCAAAGTTGATCCTGCAGGCTGTACCAGGGAAGTGACGAGGGGGAGAGTGCGTCTGCAGATAGATTAGATAAACCCCACATCTGCTAAGCGTTCGGTGGAAACTTTTCTTGTGCCTGTCCAACAGGAACCAGCTAACAATGAATCCATGCAGGTTTAAACTGTTAAAGCAACGTGTGTGTTGGGTTGTTTTCAAGGCGTGGGCTTTGCTAGAGCAAAACAATGGACAGCTGTGAGGAGAGGGCTAACTTTCCCTGATAGATTGTGTTGTGATTTTGGACATTTGCATTGTGCCTCGGAAATCTAGGCTTGATTTCTTTCCCTTGGCCAAGATGAGGATGCAACTCCTGTTCCCTTCATCAGATAAGGGCTTGTTGCTTATTGTCAGGGAATTGGTTTCTGCATATAAGTTTTACCTTGATCTCACAAGAATGTTTGTTGACTTTCCAGAAAACATCTATTTACCATGAAGTTATCCTTGTCCTTAGATAGATTTAACCAGCTTCCGCATTTTTATGGATTTCCTACATTTTTCACTGGATAGCTTCAAGCGATGAACAAAATAGAATGCAGGAAAATACTCATCTTTTAGTTAATTCAATTACAGCTTGAGTGAAAAGGCAGGAGAGTTCATATAGAGTAGCCCGTCACAATATTTCAAAAATTCAGAGAAAGTGAACGACAGAAATATAAGTCTCAGAATATTGTATTTTCCACTGCCCACTTGATAGTGTTCAGTTTCAACACAAATCAAGAAAAAAATTAGGCAAAGAAAAGTATTGATCCTTGCATGGATTTCTTAAAAAAATTTTTTAGAACTGTCCTGCTAAGCTACTGATAGAAGAGGAAAAGTAATTTCTGGATAATGAATGATTCATCCATTTTTTTTGCTTGTTGAGACTTTTAAACATTTTTTAACTGGTTTCTCCTCCCACATGTTGCTTCCATTTGTATGGCATGTTGTAACGTATAAGACATTTAAAATTTACTATTTACCTTGCATCCGATCACATGAATAGCTGCATGTGTAATGTATCAACTATCAAAGTCATGGGTTTGGCAGTGATTTCAGCTACTCCTTTATTTCAGAGACACGTTACTATTGCTGAGAAAAGTAAACGTACTATGGACCGTGGGATAAACAAATACCGCACACAGCGGGAGGGACAGAATAATCTAAATCTAAATCTAAATAATCGAATCTTTCATTTTTACATCTGTGGGAAATACGAGAACGGGTTTGCCAGGGAGATCTGCATATCATGCCTTTGCTAGCACCTGTTGTTCTGATAAACCTCCAGCTGCTGCAGATCGG
>JAOVYW010006400.1:0-11551 GCA_025775045.1 Hiodon tergisus
GTCTCCTACATGGCTGCTGGTGGCTGACTTCCCTTCTGGATTTGACCAGTATTAAGATCCTTTAAAATTACGTTTTCGTAGGTCGACTCCTGGAAGCAAATGAGAAATGCACACATGGTACATCAGCGTCAATTTTCAACAGATTGAACATGCTATTTGTTAGCATTGTGTCTGCGCTAATTGTGTAAAAGCTTGCACTACCTTAGCCTATGAAAAAATTCATTGAAGCAACATTCAACATGAACCTATCTGTATTACCTTAAACATGAAACAAGTTTCTTTTCAGTACACTTCTAAAACCAATTAGAATATTTCATTATATCATACTTCATGATTCAATACTCCTGAAATCGATTTTATTAACTTATCGAACCTGATGCTTCGTAAATCATTGTATTTGTTGGCATTAACCTGCCCAACTGTCCCTTCAGCTCCTTGTGGAGAATAGTTGGGCTTGACCTGCAAGTAGATGACCTGGTTGCCCTGTGGGCTGCTCCCCTCACCTTGGCATGCTGAGTTTCTGGCACAAATGCTGGTGGCTGACTTCTCTTCTGGACTTGACTTGACTCCTTAAAATCAGGGGTTTCGTAGGTCAAGTCCTGGGAAAAAAAATAGGAAATTGGCTTTTGTGCACACATGGTTCATCTGTGTATTGTCAACTTGTTCAACATATTGTCAGCATGGTAGCGCCAATTGTCCTGAATATTCAGCAATCTGATGCCTTTGAGCTAATCCACACATTTTGTGCAGGCACGCGGTGTTGTTAAACAATGGGATTATCAATTTACTATGCATGCGAACTGGCAGAGCTATACTGGTATTTGTTTCTGAAAACATTCGTAACATTCATTGAAAAAACGTGGTTTTTACTGTTTGTTTGTGTTTCTATTTTGCATTCTGTGAGTTTTCCCTGAGGTGTTCCCACCCCTCACTTGCATTGTGTTCTGGGCCTGTTCGTCGTACTCTAAAAACATTTTTTTCAACAGCTTAGAGAAAGTCAAGCAGTAGGACACAAAACTCGTAGCCTGAAGCTATTTCCATCACCCCAGTTTTCACGGGATGTAAAAGTAAGGTTTTTGCAAGTGTCTTTATAAAACCAATTGTTTGGAAAGGTAGACTGTGACAGCTGCCTCAGGGTCAACCCTCAGTCAGCTAAGGTCAGAAACGTGTTTGATTTCCTCAAAGGCGACACTCTTCCATACAAAAGAGGCACTCGTTTATACAGACTTTGTGAACTCATTCTAAATTTGTGAACCGGAAGTAAAGGATATACTAGCTCCAAGTTCAATGTATATAGCTACATAATAGCCAAGACTTAGAAAGAAACCCAATACTTCCTTGAAGCATAAGACACTGACCAGACATGCTGAGACAAGTAACTCAATGTGATATTCATTCAATTCAAACTAATGCACAGCAAAAAAGAAATGACACCAAACTAATGATCTTGGACAACAGGTGTCCATCAAATTGTTTGAAAAATGTAAGAAATGAAGAGGCACAGCTTACCGTTTCTCCGTCAGTTTTGTTACTCCTTGCTAAAATAACATAAATCAAAATAGGATAAAATGAGACTAGGCTACTGAACAAGTAGTTAGTCAGAACAAACCATTCTACATTTATTGTGAGTAGGTATCATAAAGCTTTCCCACCCAGGACTCATAGTTCAGTTTATTTTTAAAGAAAAATTAGTTCTACTGTTCCAATTTCATATAATATCAATAGCACATAGAAAGCCAATCACAGCTGTAGGTCCTAGCAGGATTAGTGAAAGTGGAGAAACAGAGTTGTAGGCACTAGCACGGTTAGTGAAAGTGGAAAAACATTTGTAGTAGGGTATTGGATAGTCCCCATAGGAACCACAACCAGTTAGAAATTCTAATGCTGTCCTAAATCTTCCCTGAACACTGATATAACTACTCACCATTACCTAAACAATTATTTCCATTTTCTGTCAGAGCTAATAGGATGAGTAATTTGTCACGTATTTTGTGAACTGAAGCACTTTTCACTGCACTTATAACTTATAAAACAATAGCAGGAAAACCTTCACACAGAAACAAAACAATTCATTTCAACTGATCATTACAAATCAGCAACTTTCTGTAATTCCAATCAGTTATTAGATCTAACTAGACTCTACATCTCTTTAGAAACAGGCTTGTTGGCCAGGCTTGCAATGTCATCACTCCACGGCATTGCTCAGGGAGAGAGGGTTGTCGTCTCTCTGTATCCCAGTGTTACTGCTGAGATGAGGAGGCAGCGTGACGTGCGCGGAGTAGCTAGGCAGTGTGCAGAACAGGCAGACTGAGAGTGTCTTAAAGGAGAGGATATAAACAGAAGCATGAAGCCGTTCTTACCATTCGTGGCGTTCGGGTTTGAAGAGCTGGGCCTAGGAAACACAACAATGAGTCTTAACCTCTGACCTCTTTAGGTATTTTAAGTTCCCGTAATCTAAATAATGCTTATTTAACTGCTGTAAACTACCAAGTATTAGAATGTTGCCACTTAACACTTCACACTACAATATTGACCTTAAGATCTCACTCTCTTCTCACAAGACTATATTATTTTGGTTCTTTGTTCAGTATGATTTTTAAAATTGGAAAAAATGCTGTTCCGTGTTTGATTTAAATCTGTTATTTTAATAAATTGTCTTTTCTTTAACCTAATATATTTTTGTGCCATAAAACAATTTTTAAATGAAAATGTTGTAAGAAGCGACTTAATAGGCTGACTTAATCGCCTGACACTCGCCGTAAAACATGCTCCGTACTCGGGCTGACAGACTGAACAACTGACCTAGCGATTGGTTTCCTAACGTATACAGAAACCAGCATGACACAAGCTGATCAAAGTGCACGAGTGACGTTCATTCGAGTGATCGAGGATACCATTAGAGAAACCTACATCCTTTAGATCAGTGGGAGGTAATGAGTAAACAAGGCGGGGGACACCTAATGTTTTACAGCTTAACGAGTGTCTGTCGATTATGAATGTTGAATTTATTTAGTGTATGCAATGTATTACAATCTCAACACAGAAGTAAATAAATTGAATATTTAATTTCACTTGGTCTTCATTAAATTATAGCGAACTTGGATCAACAGCCCAAAATTTTCAGGTAATGTTGTCAATTTTCTGACATTTCTATCACATGGATCAACCAAATGAAATCAATTAAAGCCGTATTCTTAGGTTCGTTCAAACTCTGTAAACAAAGTAGTAAAGGCTAAATAAGTACAGAAAAGTCTAAATAAGTCAGAATTAATTTAGTAAGCATCAGCTTCTTATGTCCAGAGACAATGGTGTCCTGACCCCCAACATTACACAGAAAAGCAGTAAGACTCAGTGAGCTCACCTCTTTTTCTTCACGGCAAACACAAGTCCAGCAGCAATCAGTCCCAACACCACTAATACACCGATCACAATCCCAGCAATCGCTCCACCAGAGAGACCTTGACTGAACAATTTCTCTGTGGAAACACAATTCACATACATACACTACCGTGCAGAATCATTAAAGTGAGCAGCCCTATGAAGAAAGTACGTTTGAAAAAACAAACATTAAATATTAAATAAGATTGTTACCATATTACATTTCATACAAGTAATACATTGCTTTTCATCATTTTGTATTTCCTGCTGAACTTTATCTTCACAGCACATTCTGGTAAGACCATTCTAACATAACATCCTAGCAAGGCGGAGACTGTCCTGATAGCCTAGAACACACTGTGGATTAACATTTGAAGGTTAGTGACCCTTAGTCTAACAGCTAACAAAATATAATTTACATAATTTCATTTTTAGATGTTTACTGGATGTAATTAAGTTAAATAATGTTTAACCAGAATTTCATTAAATCATGTTTTTGTGGAAGTCCAAAGTTTGTATGTGTATTTGTGTGTGTGTGTGTGTATTTGTGTGTGTGTGTGTGTGTGTGTGTGTGTCTATATATATATATATATTCCCTTACCTTCCCTTACGACCAAATGATGCACAGCTGAGCTGGCCCATAGACCAGCTACACTCTCAGGTCCATCTGTAACAAATAGCCGTCATCAGTAGACAGTCAAGTGATGGTGATTCCAGTGTTAAATTTCAGATAAGACGACCCCATACTCACATTTGACGATCAGTCTGTACTCTGCAGTGTCAGTGCTAACAGGATTTATTAGCTTACACTGATATTGTCCAGCATCACCTTTCTCAACATGGCTGATATTTACTGTGCTGTTGTCAGTAGAAAAGATTATCCTGTTGCTAGGAGACAGTGGTTGACCATCCTTCAGCCAAACTCTGGTGATGATGGTGCCAGAAGCTGCTTGACAGCTCAGACTGACAGAGCTTTTGCCTGCTATAAGTGGTTCAGTGGGGCCTGTAATAGCGCCCCCTAGTATTTTCTCTACACAGAGAGGAGACAGAATAACATAATAATCATCAAACTGGGTCCATGATTTGAATGTCAGTTGCAAATTCCCCCAAAACATCATCTAAGTATCTAAAACACAGAGAAAATGTTAAATTAGGGATTTCGTAATAAATAAATAGTACAGTGAATAACCAAAAATTCCAAAGAAGAAGTGTTGTATTTTAATAACACATTAACTGTGAATTGTATTAAGACAACGCTATGTCAGTGCTCAGTGAGATAGCCCTGACAGAACAGCAGCTGAATTGACTGGACACCCGGTATGATTGAGCACAGACACGCCATTGCATCCTGTGACTGATTGGTGGGGGAAGGGGCCAGTGCTGTGCCTCCCCACCCATATCCATGTGAGAATGTGCCCATTTAATTCGGTAAATAGGAAGTTACACCTGCACCAGGTCCATATTGTAAATTAGGGCCAGTTTCAGGGAAGAAAAGCACCTTTTATCTCAGGGCTGTGAGGGGGAACCTGATTGAGAGTTAGCAGTCAGGCTGCGTGCGAGGAAACGTGGTTTGTGACGAGAGATAATTTAATTTGTTTTATTTTATTTGTTGAGTGTCTGGGCCCTTTTTTTTTTTACTATTGATCTCATTCTAGACTGATTTTACAGGTAACAGTCTTATGCCTGAAAGGGTTTTTGATGAATAAAGCAAGGCAGTAGGTTTCTGCTTGAGACGGATAACACATTTCACACCAGCCTGGAAAACCTGAATCTTTGTAATGCCATAAACAGTTTGCAAAAAGGTGAACATTGACAAAGAACTTAAAATTTAAATCCATAACATGCACCTATGACTGTTTAACTGACCAGAGACAGTGCTTCGCTGTTCCCTGAACTGTTTCTGAGGATAGAGGTTGCTAGACCATGACTGAAACACATACACAAAAGCATCCCTACACAGGGAAGAGAAGGCTGAGTGCAGACCGAGCCCTCGAGTGCAGATCGAGCCCTATGAGCCAGAGTAGAGTTCACCAGAGCGCTGACCAAGCCTAATGAGCCCTATCACTGACCCGTATGATCTGGAGCTCGACTGAGTGCAGACTGAGCCCTATGAGATGGAATTCGGAGTCCTATGAGCTCGTCTGTTCTAATTCTGCTCAAGTTTGTGAAATTAAGCACAGCATGGAATGAGAGTATTTGGGGGTTTTTTGTTCACTTTCCATTTAATTTGACAAAAGTCATGGGGATGTGGACAGGGAGATCTGAAAAAAGTTACATTGACTTCTGAGCAGTGCTGACTTCAGTCTGCCATTGATACATTTAACCATCAAATCCTCCTAAGATTATCCTCCTCCAAATCACTTTCTAAAATACATCACAATTTTAAACTACCTCACAATTAGCAGTATTCCTAAACCAAATAATGACCCCAATTAAGTTTCAGTGGTTAAAATGAGAACCAGACAATCCTGAGTTAGATCATACCTTTGTAATATATATATATATTATATACAAAAATGTTTTTATTACATGTTAAAATTGTCAGGTTTCAATATGTAATTAATTACATATCCAGAATTATAACACATAAAAACTGTATCATGAATATCCAGAATAGGAATAAAGATATGCAAATGTTGAATGCTGGAATTTGCATGACTGAAAGTTAATACTGCTTACCCTTCCTTGGCCCTTATGTATGATAGATTTGGAAATTTTACTTGAATATACAGGCTTTGATCCAGACAGGGACACAAAACAAAAACTAAAATAAATTGCCCACATTGGGGAAAGCTAAAATATTTTTTTTATTTTATTTACCAATTTAAGCTTTACAACAACTATGTAATAAACAAACTTAACTTACAGCCACCAAACACAGACCAATTAACCTGCTTCAGCTGACTAACCTCCTCTAGCCAGCACTGCTAACCCTCTTAATAAGAATCTCAATTGTTGGCACCTGACATAATATAAAGCCCGTACAATGGAACTCCCCAGAATGTGCAAACCCAGAAACTATGCCAGGCTGCAGAAGTAATGTTATTAACAATAAATCATTTTGCTGCTTTACCAGGCTTGTGGGTCCCCTTAAATGGTGGGGCTGTGGGTTTTAGCCCTTGTTGCCCATTGGGATAACACAACCCTGAATGTGATTCCATTACTCAAATTTAGCTAGCTTCCTTGTAAGACACATAGCTCAACTAGCTATTTAATTTGTCAAGCGATTATAAGGTTTCTCGAACGTTATACAAGGAACAAGGATTATCAAAATCAAAACTTCAAGGCAACCAGCTAATTATTCTTTATATAACCATTTTGAATAGCGTTTTCTTTGTATGAGCACAAGAAAATAGAAAACCCCCAAAAACGAAAACATGTGATTAATGGGTTATCAGGGTTTTGACTTGGTCCAAGCCTATATCTGTTAATGTATCTGACTTGGAAACTAGTGCAAACTGGAAACTACTACCTCATCAAATGTGTAAATTTGGGGAAACCAAGCGTGGCACGCAGCCTGGAGCCACATCCCCCAGAACCGGGAACATTCCCAGAGCCGGGGTGGTTCTACTGATGAGACCACACTCAGGTGCATGAAATCAAGAGATTTAGTGCCAACAGAGCCGGCTGAAGAGAGGGTGGTAGGTTGGATAATCTAGGGTTTATGGTTTGTGCCTTTCTTTATTTAAATGGTGGAAGGGTGTATTATTTAACATAGATAAATGGCTGAAAAGGTGTTTTATTTAGTTTTTCGCCAACATGGGCAGCTTATTTAAGTTTCACCTCTTTTGTTGAGTGTTGCTCTTTGTTTATTTTTACAAATACAAAAATAAAAGATATAAGCACTCCCCCCGGCATGCCACGCAAAAGATTTTTTAACATAGACAACATGTATAAAACATTTCATATTTTGTATATATGTTGTTATATTTGTTAAATTCATGGTTTGGATGTCATGTCCATACTGATTAATTCCCAAACCATCAACAGAGGTCGCAGCCCCCCCCGAGTATCTCCTTTTTTTTGTTATGGTTCCCGATGTTCACATCCCATTGTGTTAAATTCTTCCCTAGAACTTTCTATGTTCACATCCCATTGTGTTAAATTCTTCCCTAGAACTTTCTATGTTCACATGCACTTGTGTTAATTGTTCCATAGAACTTTCTATGTTCACATGCACTTGTGTTAATATCTCCCAATAAATTTTTATGTTCACATGCACTTGTGTTAAAATCTCCCAAGAAATTTTTATGTTCACATATACAACTGATCTCTAATTTTCTAATCACACCCTTCCTAGTTTTCTGTCAAAGTCTTGTTGCCTTCATAGTTTTATTTCTGAACGTTTACTGGAATTAGAGTCTATCATGGTTTGACCTGTTCCTGCTTTCTCTGACTACTCCCATATTGCCATATTCTTGACACTTTTGCTAGTTTCATCGACTGTGGTTTTGGATGAAAGCACTTGAGTTAATCACTTCTGGAGTTCGAACATTACATGGATTTGTTGATGGCATATTTTTGCATACCTATGCATGCCTATTCACATTTTGGCTATAGCAAGAGCTAGTCAGTCCAGACCACGGTAAAGTGTTTTGTCCCAGACTGCAACCACAACCGAAAATCATTGTAGTTTTTATAGATAAGCTAAAATTTTACTCGGGCAACTGGAAATGTTACTGGTTGAATAAGAATGGTGGACTGAGATTTTCACTGATAGCATAGAGTCCCTTATTCAAATTTGTTTTTGATTTAACATCTTTGTGTTTTTACTGGCATAAATCATTTGGCATGGTCATTTACATGCATACAACATGTTGTTTCCCTAGTTATCTATAATAAAATCACAAGTGTTCAAAACAATCCACACATACCTGGAGGAAAGGCAAATGTAGACATATGAATGTGGGAAGGTGGCCTTGAGGGAAATGTAGTTCATTAGAGTTGTTCTGCTGTTACCAATGCCTAATATTTGTTTTCACTTATATCCCAAATATGTTGTTTCTATGTCAAGACATTTAACCAGCACAAATTATGACAGGTGATAGGTATATTTGCCAAATTGGCTAACTAGCTACTTGCAAGGGATTATGCATTATTATTCAGTAACATTAGCCGCGTATTTTTTTTTTTTTTTAAACCCTTCAGTTTAGCTATCTTCATTACCTTTTCTCCAGCTTCCTTTTTTCTTTCTTCTTGTGAACACCACTTTTGAGATTTTAATTTAACTGAATAGCTATCAAGCAACTTCTCTCTTTGAGAAGCTCTCTTTGACATTTCATAGTGTAGGTGTAACTACCAAGCTAGATCACCTGATACAAATATTTCCCAGCAATCTTGCATAAATCACACAAGAAAAAGCAATAAGACAACAATTTCATCAACAATTAATTAAAATCATTTGTTTATGCGATAACTTTTCTATTAATAAGATAATTACTCTGAGGTACCTTTTTACTATGATACAGATATATTCTCAGATGTGGTCTCATTAAAGCATATAGTGTACACACGATTGCTATCTTTTAGTTAACAAAGTTAACAAATTGATCTAATGAATGTACAGGCGATGACAAAAGGCCTGAATTTGTAAGGTGTTACTCTTACATAAATGTATTAATGTTATAGCCATGAAAATTATATGTAACTTAAGTGATACATTTTATATCGTGAATTTAAATAAATAAAAGGGTTCTCCAATTAGGAGGTATGTCATGTATTCAACAAAACGCATCTATCATGTACAGCTTTGATACTATGAAAGTCTAAAATCATTCAGGACAAAATATAAAAATCTACAGCTGGTGTCTGCATCCCCATAGAATATTATAGGCTAGGTGCATTTCCATTACTCTTTTTTGGAGAGTTCCCAATCCCAACCTAAATAGTTTTTTTTTGAAATGGTAAATAATTGTTTTTAACAACTAAATAAAACAGATAAAACAGAATGTTGTCACACACAAAAACACTGACTGGTATAATTAGAATTTCACTCACCAGTCGCTAGAATTAAGAGTAGTGTTAAAAATATCATTCCGATCGAATTCATATTAAACATATATTAAAAATATAGGCTATTCTGTAAACCAAACTTCAGTCAGACCGTCTGAGATTCATGCAGCTAAAACAGGAATGGGATAAGGAAACATTGGGTCGCATTTTAAAAGCCTATCTTTTTAAAAATCGACTTCCCTGATGGGATTCGGTCGACATTCCATACAGTATAACGTCTTATCTTGCACATATTTTTCTTAGCGCAAGACGATGTTATACTGCTCCACCATGTTTAAAACTGGTAAAAAGTTGTTACTTTGTTACCTAAAGTACTTAGTTAACAGCAGGGGTGGACTGGCAACAAAAAACTGGCCGGGAATTTGCTGTCAGTCGGCCCCAATTTCATACACCAAATTCGAACTGACACATGTTTCTATCTATATAAATGCCGGGGTTGGGGGGAAAGAAAGACCGGCCCACCGGGAACTGTCGCCTGGGTTACAGCCGACGACGGTATTTTTTTAACGGTGTTTTAGAGTCGAATTTGTTTGAATTGATTACTGTTCATAAAACTCATAAAATTTTAAACTCAAGTGACGAATAGTTCAAACTTAGAAACCAGAAATAAGTACATCTACATTCAGGAATAAAAGTAACCAATAAAAATTGAATGGTAAAATAAAGTGTTTAGTGACAAGAAACACGTGTTTGTATAATTAATATTTATCTAAATATATGTATTATATGTAAGTGATCTTACTTATCATTTCTTATTGGACAGAAACATTCGCACAGGATTGAGTCTCATTGGTCATGCCAGAAGGTGGAACCATATTTAGAATATTTTTTAGTCAGAGAAAACATGCAGTTTGAGCGGGGCAGTTGACTTTATAGTTCTAGTTTGGATTTTTTAATTTTTTAAACGGTAATTATAAACCTGACCAGAACAAAAAAATGAACAAAAAAATGTGCTTCCTGTTAGTCAAAGAACTATTACTACTGCAAACCAAATTTAATCTCTGGCGCAACAAACGGACTTGCAAACAAAAGAGCCTGCTCTGACTTTCTTAACGTCGAATGCTTTGTAAGGTTGCAGAATAAGGATGTCTGTTGGCAAATTAATTAATATATATGACAGCATACACTCTTCTCCATAGAAGACTTTGGCCTCCGATTATCTCTTTTAAATTTTTTTCAGTTGAACTTCTACCTATTTCCTCTTGGCACTGAATGGTAGAGACAAAGGTACTTCCCTGTTAACTAAGAGGAAACAACAAATGCCAAAACAAGGTTTCTGGGAATGTTGCTGGCATTTAAGCAATGAAAGATTGTTGAATCTGTGTGAGAGTTGGGTTATGACTATGGCAATTTTTCTGTTCTCTTTCGTTTAGGGTCTGGGTTTTCTCTTCTTTTTTTTATAGCAAAAGCAACTTTACAGATTTTTTGGGTTTAAAGCAAAAAATAAAATAAAATGTTATGTGTTATGTATATATGTGTTCCTGCACCAAACATTGAAGTCCTTGGTAATGTAAGGTTATAATGTACGTCAGAACGTAGATATAGATCAAATAAGTTTAATGTTAGTTTAGTTTAATTTTATTCTGACTGGCAGTGATACCAGAAAGTTGGACTTTGTTCTCCAAACTGGAGTGAGTCCACACTGTATCTATGCACAGAGCGGGTAGGGGAATGGGGTGTTAAATAATGGGTTTATAACGTGTGATATAAAAGAGTGGTTTTATTGTTTATATCTCTTATCTGATCAGAAACCATGTGGCTTAAAGGGCTGTTGTAGGTCTTTGGAGTTAATAGAAGCTTTGTTATTAGTTCGAAATCAAACCAAGAAGTCCCTGTGCCTGAGCTTAATGCTTTGTGTTACTGAGAGCTCCATTGTCTTTATGTGTGCAACCTAGGATTAATGGTAAACTGTTAAAGAAATGGTTTAGCTTTGGAAAATGTTATCCTATGAAAATCATATTTAATTTATTGTCATCCTTATCATTTGCATTATAAAGTAAAGCTGCAAGGAAGTAGAAGTTTATGACAGTCACACAGACATCAACTCTTTAGTGTTGCCTGTTGTTTCCTTATTCACTTTTCTATTAAGTGCTCTCCAATTAAGGCAAATTATAACAGCCATTGCTAAGAATTCATTGGAAAAGTTTCAGACCCTGTACTA
>JAOVYW010006401.1:0-37373 GCA_025775045.1 Hiodon tergisus
TTCATACGACAAATGTCACGTTTCCTTAGAAAGAGGAATTTTGGCACATACGTAATCTTTGCAAAGTGCTTATCAGAATTTCCATTATACTTTCATTTATCCTCTTAGTAACACTTCAATTAAATTTGTAAAGAAAAGCACTCACACAATTGTAGTAACAGCAATTGTTTTTGAACCTAATTGAAAATCTAGTGTATTTTACTCTCATGCTAATGTGAACCATCAAGAGTAAGTGAGCGGTAATTAACCAATTATATTAATGGTACTTCACTGTGCAGCTGACTGGGTTTCTATAATAAATTATCAATCAAGCCATGTACCAACAAATGCAAGACTGAAGAATGTTTATTCTCCAAAAAAAACATTCACTATAAAATGTTATCAATTAAGATTTTTAGTGATGCCCTGCAGTTTTATACATACAGGATTCAAATTATTATTTTTTTGTCACAAATTGTAATGAGAAAAGTGGTTGTACAATTGCATGGAATATTATTTTAAAAACCATATTAGTTTTGGTTTTTATTTCCTGTATTTTACTAAAAGTAAATTATTAACTTTCTTGCTAACTGTTAAACTTTGCTTGTTGATTTCAAAGCAACCAAAAAAGGAATCAAGGAAATCTATTACAGGAAACAAAAAGTGTCACGGTTCCTTGCGGGGCAGAGGGTCTTCTGGTTTTGCTGATAACTGATTTACTGATTTACACCTGGAACACCAGTCCAAATAAAGCAAAGTGTTGAGGATAAGGCAGAACAAAAACCACTAGACCGTGTTACCCCCCCCCCCCCCCCCACTTGTTGGAGGGGGCAATGCAAATATCTAGTATTAAAAGGTTACGTGTGTGTGTGTGTGTGTGTGTGTGTGTATATATATATATATATCCTTTCTACTCAGATGCTGAAATAAATGAATACTGGTGTTGGCGGATGGAGTAAGTAGATGAGGAGAGACCCTGCGTCTATTGAAAGTGGCTGGTATTGAAAAACCAGAGTAGCGCGCAGAAATGTCTGCTGCCTGTGGGTTGGAGGATAATGCAACCTGTCAGTGTTTACGCCGCCAAGGCGACAGCTGCACAATGTAAATGAATCTCATAGAGTCATCGGGCACAGTTCCACGGCTAGCGTCTAAATTGTCCATGTTGAATTCGTACGATTTCCTCCTTATCCTCCACCTCACCCCTGCTGCTAGTCTCATTCTGCTAAGGAGAGTCAGAAATGCTCCCTGCATCGCTTGCCATAAACTCATTCAGGTGCAACGGCGCAATTAGAAAGCATACGTTTCACATCAGTTATTCTTTGACGATTCCCTGACCCAGACACTATATTGGCCTATCTCTTGAAATGTAGGCCTAATAATTATTATTATAATATCCATACGCTGCTGGAGCTATTTGTCCTTTTTTTGTGTTAAGGTGTTAAGGATTTTTATTTATTTATTAATCACGTCATTAGTTTTTTTCCTGTTGGTGTTCTCTGAGCATCCAAAATGTTAATAGCATAGTAAGTATTTATTTCGTAATAGTCTTTTAAACATGCTGCCTTTTAAATATGCTTAGATTTTTCATAAAAATACTACTGATTTTTCAGGAAGTTCCATTGAAAACCAGTGGAAGTTACTACGTGATGTTTTATGCAGTGAAATTTTTACTTTTTCAACTTTTTAAATAGACATGCTTGACTGTTGTTTGAGATATTGTTTATTCAGTTAACTCACACAGACCCGCATGCGTACATTTGTGATTCTGTGATTTCTACATTCACAATAAACTTTAATATTCAGCAAGAGTGAGGGAGGCATAAGACAGTTCATTGTTCAGAGTTTTTTTTTCTTTTTTCTGTGATAGGCTGTTTAAAATTTCCATATTTCATTTTATTTATAAGGATTGGAATGCACACCTCAAAACACCATGTGTTCTAAAGCCATGCTCAAAAGATTTCGTATTACAGTCTATCAATCTTAAATTTGATCATCTCAAGGGGCAATTTTTTCCAATTTGAAAAAAGATTAATTGCGGGGGAACTTCTCTACGTGTGTGCACTGAGGACCCAATAAAGAGCCATGAAGAACAGCGCAGTTTAGAATTAAGCCCACTTCAATGAAGGGATTTGTAAGCCCACTCAAATTCAAGAGGGAGTCTTTCAAATCCACCTAGTTCAAGGCTGTGGAGGACTAAGACACAGCATCCGAACCATGTGGTCTCCTACCCACAACCAACGCGTTTTCCTTCAGCCACGAACGGGAGGGGTCTAAACGATGTGCTCTGCTCTCTGCTGTGTACCATTTTATTTTGGAATACATTCTCATTTCAAAAGATCCTAAGACTATTTATTCTTTCTCTTCCAAACATTCAGGAAATGACACTAGAATTTGTTTATTTTAAATTTATTACATTTTTTACCCTCTGGAGACGTATAACAGGATAATTTCCCTTGACACACATTCTTATGGCCTTATCAGTGTTTTGTCTATGATATAAAGAGGACCTTCTGTATATCCTAAAATTAATATTAGCTGCAATCCTTTGCCTATAAAATCCACTAATCCTTCTGTGACTTGAAATTGTTTTATTTTAATTTCTCTTATTATGACCTCTGATACGTCAGAGGAACTTCTGCTGTTTTTTTGTCTGGAGACAGTGGTTCATGTTTCAAACTGACGAGACCAAGTCATAAATCCCTGATCCTCATCTGACAATATAAACCGTGTATCTCAAGGATCACAATGTGCTCTCAAGTTTAGAGAGTTTGCGAACTAGCAGAGGAGAAAGCACTAAAGCGGACTGCGGCCAAATCACTTGTTCCTGCCAGACACTAGCTCCAAATGGGTTGTGTTAACATCCACCAAATCCACTGAGGATTTCACATGTTGTTCGCCTTGGTCTGCCTGTCCTGGAGCCGTTACTGTCAGAACGCTATCTCAGAAGGAACACCTGACATTCTGTGGTACTTCAGGCAAGGTCTTCCTTATCTTTCAATTGTCACAATCGCGTGTCATTGTATTGATCCTGAATCTGCCAGCTAATGCTTTGAATCAAAATCCGCAAACATCCATTGTAATAGCTTCGAAGAAATCCTGCGTGATTGTAATCACCTATTTATTTTTATTTTCTGGTCTTTCATGAATAGCAATGCTATGAAACCGGTATTCTCATTTAAGTTTGAAAGCGAATGATTCTATATGCCATAGCCACAAAAGACCGGTTTTAATTCAAGTACACAGGTAAAGACATGCGCATGGAAGCTAAATTCTGGTTTCACTAACACAGACTGGGTGCAAGGGCGCCAAGGGAGCAGATGGTGTATTTCCTGCAAACGGCGCTTTTTTGCTGATCTTGCAGGTGAAGTTATCGGTCTCTGAAAAGGTGGCTGACCGTAAGCCTCTCTACCTCTCTTGGTGTCAGATGCCCCACTTCCAACTGGACTGCCTCGACAGCATTGCCTTTGGGGAGAGCAGGGACCTCTGCACTCCCCTGCCACTGCACACTTATTCACACGTGGTGCCGGGCCACAAGGCTCTGAGAAAAGGGCTGTTGAGACGGAGACTGCTGGGTGCGTCGGCAGAAGATGCTGATAGAACTAGGCTGCTACCGCTTGCCTAAAAGACCCACGGAAATGTGTTTTGGAGCAAGGCTGCGTCTCACCATTCTAATCTCGTCAAACGGATGAATGCCGACAAGCTTCCTTTGCTGTATTGTAATGTTTCAAAAATGAATGCTGCAACACTCGCAGACGCGAATACAAGCTGCACCCACATCATATTCCACCGATCATGAAACCTGCTGACGGCGTGAATGTGAACGTACCAACACTGCATACTGAGTCAGATTCCCAGTGTAAGGTCAGAGGTTTTCCAAACAACTTTTACCCCTATCTCCCACAGAATGACTCTGTGTACTGTCACTACTGCTTCCTGATCTGTTCTACTGGTTATATAGAGACCTCAGGTCTGCTAATATATCATACTGTTAGTGTTATTAAAAACGACTTCTTAAAAAGCTAAATTCAGCGGTACAAAATGTTTTTCTTAGACTGCAGTCCCTGGAAAGGATGGGCAGCTTACATCCAAAGGCAAACAAAAACATGTAGAGGAATGAGAGAGCATAGTTTGTTTTCTAACACGGCATATTTATTTATTTTTAAAGAGACTTTACCTTTTTGTAGCTTCTGAAAGTCACGTGACCCAAAAAATATATTTAAAAAACTCACTGCTGGTAACGAAGTCTTGACTTTTTCGTTTGTTTTAGTCCAGGTGCCTGTCTTCAGGCAAACACTGTCTCTCCCATGGTGAAGGTTGTTAGGAGGTACTCATTCTGAGTGACAGAGCAGGTGGTGGAAAAGGGCAGCCACGACCTACACGACATAGGAATATTACAACCCTAGAGACTAGAGATTTAGCTATTGCAATTATAATTAACAGATTAATTGCTTCTCTAAAGATTAATCTTTTGCTAGTACAACACCAATTATTTCTGCCTACGGATGCTCAGAACACAGTCATTGAACAGTGGAGGATTTTCACCTTCTGTCACGGCAACCAAACCAAGTCTCAAAAGGTACACAAGGAGTTACACAAAAGAAAAAGATTTATTAAATACAATGAAGTGGTAACAAAGAAACGCAAGACCCAAGAAGCCTCCCTGCAGTGAGGGAGTTGGGGACCCAGCGTACTCCCGGCTTACCTGAAAAAACACATCTAACCTAGAAAGTAAACCAAAAACATCATCAAGGTAACCAGCTCGCCCAATAAGAAACTATACGTTCTTCAGGTTATCACATAATGACTAAAAAATGACTAATACAAAAAGCTCTACAGCTGCGGATGTGGTCAGGAGTAAGCCGTCTCTCGAATGGATGCTGGAGCCATGTAATTATAGAACTCTTTTGACAGGACACACCTGCTCCAATCCAGTCAACACGCTTCTCCTCCCCCCCACACACGACCTCAGAAAGAGGGAAGAGAAAAGACGAGGTCAACACACACCATACACATCACAACTTCTGACAGGCATTTCTGTCCTAATGGCCTGCTGTAGGTTCAACACTTTTTTAGGGAACAGACTTTCCAGATAAACTGAAGTATGCAGCTGGAATCTTGTACAAATAGACCCCGTAATATTTAGAGGCGCTTTTACTCACTAGTAAGAAACCAGATATGAAAAAAGAAATCGCTAATCATTATTGTCAAATTATTCAGAACAGATTTCAGACAGTTTCAGTGGCTTCAGTGTGATTTTAAAAAAAAAGAAAATTTAATTATGATGTCTCCTAATGTCAATTCTGCGCTGGCTTATAAAACACGTTTCCACAGAGCTTACATTACTGAGGCACGCGTACCACAATACCACATAGATTTTCCATTAGTCAGTGTGCTCTAGTTTTAAATAAAAATGGTTGGTAATGGAAGTGGAGTTTTCTGTTTGGATTTTAAAAAAGGAGACATCAGGCTTCCCTTTGGCCTTCATGTTTCTGACAGAGTGTGGTAGCTTCTGAGGGGTGACCTGTCATTTCATCAGCAGGTTGTTTCCAGAGTTCATTTGCTGTGACATCCTCACCATGCTTCTTTTTTTTTGTGTGAACATTTTAATGGCAAGGAAGACAATTATAGCAATGTCAACACTCCACTGCTCGCCAGGTAGCGGTGCTCATTAAAGGATGGACACAAGTTTCCTGGGTTTTAGACCTCCAGCTCTCCCACGCAAATGTCTCCCACCTTTCATCTGAGTAAAAAACCCGTTATATTTTATTTTTTAAAACACAAAACATTAGGCTACTTTCACAATTGGTCTTTGGGTGTCTACGAAAACAGCAAAGAAGTTATTTGCTTTAAAATGCAGATACCGCTGTAGTCTTGATTGCTAGCTCTCAGTAGAATAAATATTTTGACGGATTTGATTTTTTTGTTCATTTCTCTTTGCAAGTGCTGTACCTTCCAGTGTAGATCACCAGCAGGTGGAATTTCCTCAACAGAAAAATTATTTTTTAACACCGTCAATGTAACAAAATATCCTAAAAACAAATAAGATATTTAGGAAATATTTATACACTTAAATGTGATTTTTAATATAAAAAAGCACCATTATATTTCAACATCTGCCCTATGTGCCCGTATTTACTTTCGAAACAAAAAAACCTTGTATGAAATATACTTTTGTCTGACCAATCAGCAGCACATAGTGGCTAAAGGGTGGATTGATCCCAAAATCCCACAAGCTCTGAATTAGACCGCTGTCTTTTCCTTCATCTTTTCATCATACCGCTAGACCAGTGTTTCGCTCTTCAACTTTCCCTTTCCTGGAACAACAAAACGACCAAAAAAATAAATAAAAAATGGTTCTTCAGTCTAGTATGTCGAGTAAGGCTTTAAATCCCCTTCGGTAATTGCTCCAGTTCCTACACATTACTTACATCACTTGGCCAGACCCTACTGGACCTACTGGAAGTTGTTGTGTGATCGCGAAAGAATGCAAATGAGGTATTTTCTCATTAGACCCGTTAAAGCCTCTCACCAGGTCCAAATATGATTGTTATAATCCTTTTCAGGATTTTTCCACAAATGAATGGAACCTAGTCTCATTATGAGGTTATTCAATAGTAAATGGTAAAAATAGATAAACAATTTGCTGAAGGCTACTGCAACAGTGTCATGTCCAATACTTCAACCTAGCCTCTGAATTGACCATTTTCTCTACCAGGGAAAATTATGTGTGAGGGCCCAGTATACTAGCCCCTGTGAGTAATGTGAATAAACTACAAAAAGGGGAAAAAATTATTCTCATGTTCATCAAAAGAATGACAAAAAACAGTTTTTTTTCATTCAGTTATATAAGCATGTTCAGAGGCAAGGTGGAAAACTCCATTAGCACTCGAGTCTGATTAAAAAACTTATGCATAGAAAGAACACTTTGGACTCGAGTCACTGCCCTTTCTGTGACAATCAGTAAAACAATGATAAATTGTTTTGTTTTTTGTTGGTTACTGTGTGTTGTATACTCAGCATGATACTGATGTTGATACTGATGTTGAATGAAAGTGATTTAAGTTTGGTCCCAGTGGGTCATAGGGCCAAAATGGAAATAAGCTGGGGGAGACTGTTGAAGTGTCTCCACCAACCTGAATTGGTTCCAACGTTTATCCTTCCAGCCATACCATACCACCAAGTCAACAGCTGTTGGGGCATACAAAGGCTATAAAAATAGACAGATGCTTTGATGTATCCCGCAGAAATGAGACACGGGTACCAAGCAAGGAGGGCTGTACACGCTCCAGATCTGGAGTAATGCTTGGTTAAATAGACTTTATCCGGATTGCCCCATTTATGCTATGACGAACGCCCATTACAAAGAAGTCCCAGCTTATTGCGTTTGTTTGCCATAAAATCCCATCAGAAATGAATACCGTCCTGCCATCCTGTACCGCCTGTTTGCTGAACACGAAAGGATGCTGGAGGCCTCTCCTTTCTGCTCAACTGGGCAGCGGACATGATTAATATTGTCATTGACATCAATAATGGAAGTCTATTTTTACTCCAAGACAAAACCTTACATTCACTTGCACAAATATTAAGGATTGCGTGCTTTTTAGTGGATCGAAGAGGACACACCAAAACTATAACGGCATTTTCTGACTGAATATTTATCTTTAATGTGCGTATATTTGTTATTTAAACCAGCAACATGACTAATCTCGAAACAACAAGATTAAATGAATGGCTATTTTAAAATATCTTTATGAGACTACGGAGTCATTTAAAAATAATCACAATTTTATGACCTTTCTTAATATACTGCCAGTTCTAATTGAGGCCTCCATGGTAATAATTCTTTTGGTAGCTGCCCTGTAAAGTGATTTATCTTTAAGAGTTCTAATTACCGGAGCATAGTCTGTAATTCTATAGCATAATGGCCCTTCTTGGCTTGACTGTGAGAATCACAAAGCAGCAGCGCCAAGAAGTACCAGGCTTGGCATAGCCTCCCATTCTAGGACACCCAACGTTGCACTGAAGCAACAGCAATGACATTTATCCGAAAATTGACCTGCAATTCGGCAATACTAGCATTCACAACAGTATTACGTCCTGAATTAGTTATTTGCCCCTTGTCCATTTACCTGTATTGGGTCCGCTGAAGACAGACGCATTCAGCTATCACAATTGTTATGCACAGTAAAAAATAAAAAAAACAGAGAAGGAATCTTTAAAAATTGGAACATAATACTGTGGTCAATGCTGACTATGTTATTGGACATTTTGCATGATACTCTCATACTGGCCAGTATAGACAGGTACCAGTTTTTTTCAGATTTAGTTTCAAAGAGACATCAGGCTACTTTGAACAGTTCTCCAATGCTATGTTTATGTGAGCGGCTTCAGATGGACTCTACCTGCAGATTACTGCCTGCCTGCTATCTATTTTCCTCTGTAAAGCAACCGCCACCGGGTGTTATCTTAACTGGCAGCAGCACGGAAGCCACCCACGGAGGTGGCAGAACAGCGTCGAGGGGGAGATTCAGATGTGCTTACTGTACTGTAGAGTAATCGAAGCTCTTCTCTCTGCCCACACTGCTGCTCACTCAGCCCAGACCCACTGTTAGCCACCGGCGGTGGTCGCAGCACTCGTCCGTTCACACGCGTGCGCAGACATTTTCACAGACAAAGTACCGTATAAACCTCAAAAGTGGACGCGGTCCAGCGGCTAGAAAACATGATCAGCTAAGGTTCCAACTAAACGTGTTTAGTGTTGTAAAGTATTGCCGCTGTTAGGCTGTTATACAACAGGGCCCAATGGAAGTGCCTGTATACCTTGAGAAATGGTTTGAGAATTACGGCTCCGCCCTTAAGAATGTGTTTTAAAAGTGCAGCGCATTGCAACATTGTAATATTCAGGGCCTTTAGGCCTTTAGTTTGTGATGGCAACAATGGCAACTGCGACACTGTGTAGTTCGCAATACTCTGAAATGGAAATAAAATATTTCACACACGGTTTAATCTAGCAGTCCTACTCACCAGAGAGATTTGTACTGAGCGGACTTTAATGAACGAGCACCCTGCTGCCTGTGCCTCAGTAGGCCAAGAACGAACTTGCCAGCACTCTGAAATCCCCTCTCCCCAGAGGACTTTAATGGAAGAGACGACTGTGGAACACTGAAGCTCATAACCCCCCCCCCCCACTACCGTGGCCATCGGGTGGTAAGGAACTGCTTACTGAAGTCACAATTAATTCTGTGCCGGAGGAGCAGATCCACAGACATCATACCTGATTAAGGTGGACTATGTCTACAAAAAGAGTACAGAATAAAAATGAGATCACACAAACATCCGTTTTACATTTTTAAATATGCCAACAAGACTGTGAAACAACAATAAAGAGATAGATAACATATATCAGATTACACAAAATCAATGAAGAGCTTTTAATTCCATTATTTTACGTATTCGTTTAGCTCAAACTTTTCTCGAGAGTTATTTAAATACAAAATGCCGTTATCATTTCTACAACCAGACATTTACTAAAGCAATTCAGTAAGATATCTTACTCAAGGGCACAACAGCAGAGCCCCTACTGGGATTTAAATCCACAATCCATTGGCTTCACGTTCATCCCCTTAAACACGACCTCCTGCTGCCCTAAATTCCAAATTCCCGTATTCAACACTTTAAATAATACTGTGAAGCAAGTATCTCTGTCAGGCGGTCGACTGGTCCAGGTCTCACCACGCCATTCTGCCGCCCTGCATGCAAACCCGGCTGAGCTGCTTTACATCTGGACATTCCCTGCCAGAGGCTTAAAGAGCATAGTGGTTATAGTGTGCACTGTCCAACTGATGCGTCTCTTCAGCACTATCTAGTGTCCTGCTGGATTTTGTCTCATTTAAGAATGGATACGGTGAAAGCCGTAGCAGTTCCGGATCGATTACTTAGACGTATCTTATTTTGATCCATGGTGCTTTAACAATGACGTCCATAGTGCAGCTCCCCAATGTGTATGCATTCCCCCCTGGCAGTAATGCTGTTGCAGGCAAGTTCAAACTACAACATGGTTTGTGTTACGAACGTCGTGAATAAAATGTATTGGGTCCCCAAAACTTAGATCAGCGTGAACAACACTCATTAAATGAATGAACCTACTACTGTATTTAAATGCTTTAATGCACCTTACACAACAATGTAGTCTGCACAACACTGTTAAGTCAGATTAAGGGTTCTCAAACCTTGGTGGATAAAGTTCGAAGACAAATGCCAAACAGCGATCTGAATCCAACACAAATGAAACAAATTTACACACAACACTGAAAATGCATTCATTTATAACTGTTTAAGTGTATACATTTATAACTGAACATACAACTGTAACTTGCATGCATTAATTGATTCCCTAAAATCTGATTTTGAATCCTGCCACTCAGCCCAGTATGAACTTTATACACTAACGCTTTACAAAAAGACGAAAGACAACTGATAACTGATTTGGATAGCTGTAATAACCAGTTAAAGACTGCCCTATCAACCTCAAAGACATGAAAATTACTACTAATTTAGCTGAAAACAAGATTAACGTCTTGCAAGCAGAAGTCAGCAATTTGACTTCTGAAAGGAGTAACCTTAACATGGGTTGTCCATGCTAAATGGATATAACAACCTCTTAAGCTTCATGTTTGCCAGAAAACAGTGAGTTTAGGAGAGAATCCTGTCTTCGGTTGTCAGCCCTTCACCCCTCTCGTGGGTAAGGAAACTCCAGGGAGGTAGGAGGTTACATTCCCACTCTACGGTGAGAAGTCTCCCAGGCCCCCTAATCAGGTGCTGTTGTCAGAACCAGCCGCAGACTGTGAAAAATGTGATGAATCTAGTCGGGATTATAATTCAGAAGCCTGTATTTTAAACATTAAATACGCTTTGTGTTTTTTGCCCAGTTCCTCAGAACTGGAGACGTGAGAGCACATGGAGGGCGACAACCTGGTGGCATAGGGAAAGGGAGAAAAATACGAGGAAATTAATCATACAGGAGCAGAAAACGAGGAAGCAATTGTAATTTAAATCATCCACATTAACATTCACGCTGGTATTCAGTACTGATTTGACAGTACCGGGGTTAGTGCCCCTTTGCAAGGCACTTAAAGTAATTCTTCCTGCGGGTGGCATGCCCCCAGAATCCCCTACCTAAATGCCCCACCAATGTCAGAGTCCCTCCCATGACCATGCCCACGTAGCTAGTGCAACCCCCCACGGTTACCCCAGACCGTGTGGTAGTATACTGAAACGCATTATCTGCTGGTATCTATACCTGTCTTTGTATTGCCTGGCTCCATTCTCTTTAATAATTTATTTTTATTTTTATATTTTCAATATAATATATTTATTATATTTTTATATTTTTTAATTCTATCGGTGACAGCTTGTGCGCTATTTAATCGTTTTTGGGATTGTACGTATTGTACGAATCTAAAACCCTAAAATATGATGGGTGTTTTTTGCATGTTATTTAACAGTGCCTTGGTCTACAAAAAAATAAATGCCATACTTCAGTACACACAACAATCACGAATGCAGCGAAAGATCAAAGTTGATTTACAAATGAACAGATGGCATCGACGAAGATGACCTAAATTCAGTGGTGTTTCAATGTTAATTTGCTATCAGCGCAGGGAACGAACACACAGGTGGTGAGGAACTTCCATCAGTGTCTCCTTGAAATGAGCTTCTATTATTTTATCAGCTGTCTGGAAGGGAAAGGCAGACGGACCGGATATGATGAGTGATGAGCAGAAGTTTGAGCAGCAGTATTTTAGCAAGACAACTAATCCCTAGAGAAAGGTTCCTGGTTGCTTGGGTCCTGGTGCTTAAGTTGAGACCATATGGAGAGGCACCCTTTAGACATAGATGAGGGACTCATTATAAGAGTCACTTCTCCCTGACAGGATGGGGTCAGCCGTATGAATTAGCATTTCAATAGAATCATTATACAGAGGAAACACACTGAGGAGCTCAGTAAGATGACCTCGCAGGTGACAGGCAACATATGCAAATGATTAATTACCGTGAATGCATTAGGATCATTTGCTTGTTAAGGAGACGAGGACTCTCTCTGCCTGCAAATATGTTGATACTATCAACATGTGTGCTATAATATCTCAACAGCAATTCACAGGAAGGAAAGCGATGGCAATTTAAGTAAGATTTAGAGATTTCTTGTGATGACGATAAAGAGCAAACTAACTATGACACATACTAGCCCTTGAAACTTAATTCATAATTATGGGTTTAGATACTGGTAGGAACACAGGAAAACTACTGGGCTTGAAATGCAAATATATTTAATACAGAGGCTAAATATATTGAGGTATAATACACAGCATATGTTGACACTTATGTACAGTCGCAGCAAACAACAATATTCTATCGTTAAGCAGTCAACAAACTGACATTGTTCTAATCAGAGTGTGAGTTCCCTTGTTCAAATGCATTTTTTGTTCCTAACGTGTTTGAACCACTTTAGCAGTCGAAACATGTTCACTATAGGCCTATTCCAAGTATCCTGGGAAGGTACAAATGGGTACAAATAAAACTCACTCAGGAATCGTAGTGGCTAAATCCAACCGAAATCAAATTGAAGTTGAAGGTGATGATTTCATATTTAAAATAAAATAGAGGACCTCTTTGGCAGGTGCCACCAATTCAGATAAGAGCGCAGGGGTTTGGCCCGAGACATCCGCTTTGTGTGAAAGTTTAGTGGTTGAACCATTCTAGACCAGATAACTCCTACTGTGTACTTGTGCTCTCTATTTACCACTTTTATGCTTTCTTGCTTTCTGAAGAAACATCCGATAATTTGCACTGCATGCCACTGAAAACTACTGCTGCCTGCAAAGTAAATACATGTGACTATCCATAAAGGATGAGGCCAAGTGTACCGTAAGCACACTTTTTTTAAACTTTAAATTTGACAAATTCTGTTTAGCAAGAATGACCAGCGTACCTTATCCCTTGGTTCTCTGTCCTCTGGCTTTTTGTATATGAAATCATTTCTGAATTCTGAAGTTATCAGCCTCTTCTAAAGTGTCAGCAATAAAATAAAGAGAACTGAACCAATGTCAATATTTCACTTCAAGCATAAATGACATTTCGTTTTTGTGAAAGCAGCGCTTAAATTTGATATGTGTCACTGGACCGAGTTACAGTGCAGAGGCGCGACATTTTAATTGACAGAAAAAAGATGAATGCATTATTATTTAATGCATGATTTTTGGGGCTTACGCTCAAAATGATAAATGGGTTGCTCCGAAACTGGCTAGGCATAGGGAACGTAAATGATGTTGTAATAGAGCAGTGTGGCAGTCAGTGCACACCGAAGAAATTGTGAGACGGTAAACTCAGGCATCCAAAATCCATTGTGGACTGAGTTTTAAAGTGCAGATTTAAAACTGTCTATAACGCTACAGTTCAGAACAGTTCAGGAGGCACGCCAGCACATAGTGCCAGTGTGTGTACATTCCAACAGTTACGTCTCATGTCCGCAACACTGTTTGACTTCAAAGTGACCCAGGCCCAGAGGAGTGCTGTGTTTATAGGTACTATTCCGAGACTAGACAGCAGATGGCAAACATGTCAATCAAACACATTTTGCGCTGAAGAATAGTAAGGAGATTCCTAATGGCGATCAGTGTAGTACAAGGTAATCCAATCTACCTCATGCCCATGTAAATCACCACAGGATAAGCGTTTACATGGAACTCCAATCCCAAGACTATGGTATGGTTGCATAATTACCAAAATTACTCATGGGATTACCCACTCAGCAAGAGCCAAAGAAGGGTTTACTTAACTGCCAGAAATGTCTTTCTACCCTTGTTGAAAGCAAAAACCAAAATCAATTGTCTGGATATCCAGTCAAATAAATTTCTGTTTTTCAGTTTTAGGCATTGAACCAGTGATCGATTTAAGTCACAAATTCTTAAGGCATTATTGTAAAAACGTAATTTTATGGATAAAGCCCATAAAAGTATGCCAATTTATCTTTTTTTTGGGGGGGGGGGAGGGGAACTGATCAAATTGTACTGAAGATTAGCTTGCTTTATAAGACCCCTCTATAGGAAGGTATACTTATTTCTGAAACAGGTGTGCATCTGTAATTGTCAATGAAGGGCAAAACTTATTTCGCTATGATGTGGTCATTTTTAATCATAGACAAAACACATGCAGTCAACAGGCTCATCTGCTAGTTTCAGTCGATTTAGATCAGTAAGACACTAGCAGTGGCAGATGGAAGGAGAATCACACACATTTAAATAGGTTTCTTAGTTTTAAGAAAACTGAAGCAGGAAATTACATCTTAACACTAATTTAATGAACGGTTTTGGCTTCTCTTTCATATCCCTTTCTTGCAACGTCTTTATTGAAGTGTCTAAGTGTCTAATCATAGCAGAGGCTTTCCACATGCTAGTTTAGGTGCCTGCTCTAGCTGCACTGAACACATCTCTTTCACACTATTTCCATCACGCCTGCTTAATCTCAACGTTATTCCCTTCAGCTATCTTTGTTTTCTGTTTAAGACGATGCAGAACTCGAGCTAGACTCCTAAGCCCTAGGCATAACGTGACTAACACAAAAGAGACTCTGCACGAATGAATGACCTGTCTGGTTATACAGCCTCCTAGGTGGTATGTGATCGTTTAACATGGCCAATAGTACATTTTACCAGTGGGCCGAGGTGCCAGTTGCATAAAGCAGGAGCCAGTTGTGTCGGTTGAGTCCAATGAAGCACTGTGGGTATTCCTGTGCTCAGGGAAGCACAGCAGAAAAGTATCACTCCGTGATGCCAATGGCTTCTAAGAGATTCTAGCACACTGACATTATAATCCTTAAAAAATGAATACAACTCCATTTCAAGGCTGAAGCAAAGGTATCCCTTTGTTACATTGTACTGATTCATTTAACACTGTAATTATAGACAATGTGTATTAATCACATTATAGTGTTGAAACGATTTCAACATTGGCAAAACATAGAACATCTCATTGTTCATTGAGACATTCAGAATAAACTTGAAACATCACAACCCTGTAGTGGTGTCCTGATCTGGAGTTGGATGTCTTGCTGCCTTTTCAGATTAAATAAATTTGCCAACTCAAGCAAAAAGCACAAAAATAGCGTGGAAACCTAGCTACCATGCAAAACTAATAGAAGGCAGCCTTAACCTTTGCAAGCATTGGAGATTATAACCTTAAAGATCAAGGTGTGAAGCCTAAATAACACTCCCAAAGTGTTGCAGCTGAGCATATAGCACACAGTTACAGACAATTTTACAGAAAGTATACTGTTAAGAACAGAAGCCTTTGTCTGGCTATAACAACTCACTGACTACCTATTTCCAGATGACCAAACACTACGCCAATCTCTGCCTTTAAATGAGGGCTTTAACAAAAAGATTTTACTTGCTGAGAAGCAGGAGGGGCACCACACACCTGCAGTGAGGTTCAAATGGGTCCTAGTAATATGTCTCCCTCAGTTTCTCTCAATATCCACCATTAATTGGACAACAGAAGCAAACTCTTTTCATCTCATGAAAAGCGGCCGCCTGCAATAAATTAAAATGTCAATCACACCACATACCTAATATTCTCACATTTCCCACTGCTCCTGGCTAATGGGCTGAATTGCATTTTATAAACTTGCCATATGTGGAAAGGAATTAATTTAGCTCCTCACATAATTTCACCAGGATGGCAAACCCTTTCTTGTCTTCTTCTTTCCACGTGTTTTGGATAGGAGACCACCACAGTCAAGTCCAAGTTCTTCGGTTATTTAACCGTTCAAACAACCGGCAAACAATTCGTAATTCAGTAACTATTTTAAGACCCATTTAAAATTGTTTCGGATTTTAAGTGTTTCTGACGGATTCACACAGTGTTCAATAATGAACAGGCTAGTTGTTGGGGCTGGTGCGGTTTTTCACTTAGCAGAGGTGGCATCAGTACGACAATAGTACGACAAGTGCCATCATGGTTTATGAACTGATAACTGCTAATGAATCGAGGAGTGACGGAACCATGTACCATCAGTTCATGAACCATTGGGAATTCATATCAATTAATTTTTCCAAATTATTTTTTAATTTGTCACCAGTGATTGGTGCCTCAATTAACATTCAGTTACTTGTTGGTGAGTAATCACATGCCGGCTTTAAATTTATTCTTCAGACAGAACTGACCACCCCATCCTTCTTAATTACATTTCAAAGTTTTTGATGTTGTGTTCTCTTCGGTACAAATAGTGGAGATGATATGGATTTAGTTTAATTGAAGTCAGCCTGTGTTATCTGCAGTCTCATCAGGTCCTTCATTACAAGTGTCCAAAATTAATTCATAACCACAGTGCATTACAATGTTGTTGAATGGTTATTGTCTTGGGTTTTACATTGTGATAATGTGCTGGGCATGTGTATTTTATGGAAATATAATTTATTTTATTTTTTGGTGGTTTCTTACGACTGAATTCTATTTGTCTATTTTAGTTTAGGGTCTGAGTGCAGTCAGACAAATGCAAGTGACTTCAATGTTCAACATTTTTTTAAATTAATTAATTTCCTTATCTTGAGGCTGTGTTCCTCAAGAAATATATTATTTTCTCTCAGACGCACCGAAATATGCTCTCTCTCACACTGCCTCTTCCGGTGTTTAAATTTATTTGATAAATAATATAGATAATTGATAAGGGCACTGGAAATATCCAAATATTATTATTTTACAGAGATACAGAGGATTTTCTGTTATGCATTCTGTTTGTATTTTTTATTTTTTATTTTAATTTATCTTGAATCCCATTAGTACAATATTGTGGTCCATGCGTTCTGAAACATGGCTATGATAATGAGACTCATAAACTTTCTATAGCTAGTTATAGAAGGCAAAAAAGGAAAGATGACAAAACACCCATCTCGTGACACACTTGTTATATGTTATGCTTTATTGAATAAAAAGCATTAAAAGAATAGTGTTTTTTTGTGCTCTTCAAGGAGGGTGTAGAATAAGCGGCCTACCGTCAGCAGGCTTCTGTCTTGCCATGCTGCTGTTGCTTGCTTTTGTCTGGTCAATATTTGTAGGTGAGACCAAGAAAGGCTGGAGAGACCATTGAGGAAAGCAAAATACAGAGATTTGTTTGCCTAGTCTAATATTTTGTGTAATAAATTTAAATAAGATTGATTCAATTTGAGGGCACCATATTAAAATCTGAGATGAGTTTGCTTCTCAAATGGTAATATTGCCTCAGCTATATAGAGTAGAATGACAACTTAGACAGCTTTCTAGATGATGTACGACGGGGGTTGCTTAAATTTCACCCCATGCAAGTATTCCTGGATAAGGGCATCCTCTAAGGAAGTGATATCACCCACAATACCCTATTACAGGAGAAGGGGGGCCACCTGTTGATCATCCCCAAATAAATCTAAGGGTTTTATTCATTAGTTTTATTGTAGATGCACAATGGTTTGTAGGGTTCTATACATCTCTGGTGCCTTGCATAAAAATACTAATCCTGTGACAGTGATAAAGAGAACTCAACAACCATTCACAAAACATGAATGTTGTGACAATGTAAAATGACAATGTTACGTCGCTCCACAAAATTGCATTATATTGTTCAATGTATCACCAAATTGCCATGCTTACACTTAATGCAGGATAAACATCAATGTTGCGTCATAGCTAGAACGTAAAATGACTAAGTAAAGTCTCTCCACATAATTACACAATATAATGTAAGGTATTATCAAAATGCCATGCATACACATGAGATAAAAGTATCTGCACGTTCAGTGCAGGGGGAGAACTGAGGCCTACTCTACAGTGACTCCAATCAAGTCCGTGCCACACCTTAATTGATGCCCAGGGGCCACTACTCTCGATCAAACAATTGTCTTGAGCAATTTGTTCCACTCATGACAGATTATCTAACAAAGAAGAAAAGTTCTTAAGAAAGAAATGGTTACTGAAGGTGGAAAAGGGTAGATTGGGAAATTCAAGCATGAGGAAATTCCACATTTGCCATTATTGAAAAGGTTAACGTATAATGAAAAACGGACAATGAAAATGGGCTGAGCTTTACCCAAACTAAATAAATACATATCCAAGCTGTGGCTGGGTGTATAGTGCTTGCGTGTGTGCTTACGTGCGAGGGTGCCAGTGTGTATGTTTACTCCCTCATTAAGAAACCGTCACGGCGTATTTGTACAGTGTGCTCACCTGCGACTTCACCCACCATTCCAGGCATAATTTAATGCTGGATAGAATACTCGTCATCTGATCTAAAGATGAATGTAGCAATCGTGCGCACACATGCCAAGACCCTTCAGAGCATAGCCCCTTGGCATCGGAGTTATAGATCTGGAATAAGAACAAGGAAGCATAACATGTGATGAACTTCAGCCAACTGCAGCCTTTCTGCCAGTTCTTTGCTGCAGGGGAACGCTTCTGAATTGCAATATTGGCAGACGGGGTAGTTGAAGATTCAGCTTCACAAACAAAAATAAGATTTATTAATTAATATCAGAGGCCCTTTGCCTAAATCCTGTTTGAGAGCACTGACATCAAGAGAGGGATCAGGCCTTGCTATAGCTGACCCGTGTATTACACAGGATTTTCTGCAGCTCTGTTAGTTGTTTACTTTCAAATAAACAAACAAGCCATCTGGAGAAATAAGAAAAGCACTGTATTAGAGCATCAGACATAACTCATATAAGCATATTGCCAAAGGAAAGGATGGCAGATTTATGAAATATGAAAGTCTTGTCGTCGATTGAAAGGATAGGACCGTTTCAGGATTAGTGGTAATAGGCCCTCTGACAACCTTCTCAGCGTATTTGATTCCTCCTAGAGTAATGCCGATGTCTAGTGCCCTTATGTGGCCTGCTATACAACACGAACAGCTCCAAAAGCAGGAGGCGGGCGAGTTGTGAAGCTGCTTACTCACGCTTCTACAGCGCTGCTGATCCAGGAGACTTGTTCCTTCTGTGACTAGAACTGGAAAAGTTCCGTCTGGTTGTCGTTTTGAATCAAGGGGATTCTGTCTTTATGGGAGGCCATCCCTGCTAAGGTGCAGTTATTCCGTGTAAAAGTTATGGATCAAATAAAAGTCACTTTGTGGTGGCTGTATAATATGTTTAAGACACATGTATAAATGTTCCTTGTTTTCAATGTCAAAAAGCATCCTGACTTTATAGGGGCAGCTCGGAGGCCCATTAAAATAACACTCTGAGCCAAGGCATAACTCATGCTCCTCAAAGGGCTTATATAAATGGGCCCTTTTCCAGCTTGATTGGGCATTTCTGTCAAATGCCTGCAGGTACCAAGGGGCTATTTTATGGGTGGTGTCTTACAAGAAGCACTGGGTTGATGTGTGCTTTTATGACAGATTCCTTTAAAAAGGGAGAAAGGCCATTAATTTTACAACACAGTCTTGAAATCTTCACCCTGGTTTATTGAAGACATCTTTTTCAGGTTCCCATTCCCTTGCATGTCTCAGTAATAGAGACAAATAGTGCAGGCTTCTGTACAAGCAGTATGTTGGCTGCATGTCTTGTGAGTGGAAATGCCTCCTGCCAGCTATACATACACTGCTCTCGTGCATGGATGATTGTGAGTACAAGTGAGGAACAGTGAGTAGCGATTAGACGTACGACGGCCTACATAGTAGTGTAGGCTTACAATGTAGAAGGAAAAAAAAACAGCATCACTTAGTATTCCAGAACAATACAGCAGGTGGAGTTATAGAACGTTGTGCTATTTGTTCTTATCTAGTTATCGTCTAGCAGCAACCAACTGTATCCATAGAAATTATTTTCACTTAATACAGATGCTGAAATGAAGATATCACATTTCAGAGGTCGCTTATGCATCCATTTCTTCTCTAGTGTCAGCCTACCGTCACATATGGCCCAAAACCTTGGGCATAGGAGATTCGGTAATAAACATAGGTCTGCATCTCGTGGATTTTCCATCAGACGTTAATTTGGATTTTACAGAAAAGAACAACACATTTATTGCTGCACTCCTGATGCTAATGGTTGTTTCGAATAAGTGGGACTAGGTTTGGTTACTGCCATTCAGGGGAACATTTAATGTCCTCGAACAATCAGTGCAATTGTACACTGAATGCTCGTATTCCCATGTCGAAAATCCCGAAAAATTATGAGGATTTTTCAGGGGAAAATTAAAGGTGCTGTATATGTAACTGTCATTATGCTACTTTTCATAGCCTGTGCAATTTCATATTTAAATGCATAGCTCTATTCAGATAATGTTTAGCTGTTAATTAATTATAACTACTAATTACCCCAACTACTTTTTATATTATTTTGTGATCATGACAAAATCATTTACTTGCGACAAATAGATATTGTTATAAATAAATGTATTTGATTCTAGATTGCTGGGAACAGAGAATTATCTTAAGAATTTTTAAAAGGCTATATTATTACTGAGAAAGCAATATATCTCAACAGACGAGCTACTGTAGCTCAAATTGCTGTAAAAGTTAATGCTGGTTCTGATAGAAAGGTGTCAGAACACACAGTGCATGCAGTTTGTTGCGTATGGGGTTGTGTAGACGCAGACCAGTCAGGGTGCCCATGCTGACCCCTGGCCACTGCCGAAAGCACCTACAATGGACACGTGAGCATCAGAACTGGACCACGGAGCAATGGAAGAAGGTGGCCTAGTCTGGTGAATTACGGTTTCTTTTACATCACGTGGATGGCCAGGTGCGTGTGGATAGCTTACCTGGAGAACACATGGCACCAGGATGCACTATGGGAAGAAGACAAGCCGGCAGAGGAAGTGTGATGCTTTGGGCAATGTTCTGCTGGAAAACCTTGGGTCCTGCCATTCATGTGGATGTTACTTTGACACGTACCACCTACCTAAGCACTGTTGCAGACCATGTACACCCTTTCATGGCAACGGTATTCCCTGATGGCATTGGCCTCTTTCAGCAGGAAAATGCGCCCTGCCCTGGAATGGTTTGAGGAACACAACAACCAGTTCAAGGTGTTGACTTGGCCTCCAAATTCCCCAGATTTCAATCCAATCGAGCATCTGTGGGATGTGCTGGACAAACAAGTCCGATCCATGGAGGCCCCAACTTGCAACTTATAGGACTTAAAGGATCTGCTGCTAACATCTATGGGGTGTCCTTGAAGCTTACCTCGTAGTATGCGCATAATTTACAATTAGTCGTTTATTTCTGCGGTAAATCAGTTAAGTACTAGGAAGGGTACTACACCAGGGAAGGAGCACTATTTAGATATCTGGATAAGATACTGAGTGTTTGACCCCTAGCCTGGCTCAATCATATAACTGATTGGAGGGCTTACACCTCACTGCAGGAGTTGATGCTGGAACAAGGAACAAGAAATATGTGTGTGGCAGAGAGTGGCTTTTCTGAGAGAGAGTTTGAAATGACAAGTGGATAATGAGCCTTGGGCCTACTAGATTTCAGCAGGATCACATACACTTTTACTGTGCAGCGTTTGAAACCCAAGGACTGGAACAATACAGCCTCTTCTGCCTGTAGTGTTTGGGTATCAGGGGTTCGTGGCACATTAATAGGAGTGTGCCCTGCGATATGCATATCCAGTATATTCTTCCTCTAAATTATTTCAATTTTCTATGCAGTCACCTAGTAGGCAAGTAACAACCACTACTTTTTAAAATGTATAAATTACATGAACCTGTTTTTCTAGACTTTACTGACCCTGACATAACATAATGTGTAACAAACCCGATCCTTTTTTAAAACCATGTAATGTCCCCGTCTTTAAAGTGGTAATTTGGGGTAATTGGCTAGTTCAGTGTGATCATACACAAAGGCTGTTTGGTCACGCGGATAATTTTCCATTTAAAAAGGAAAAAAAAAAGAAAACACATATTTCTGTTCATCACTCCTCCATACCAAGGTAACCTGACAGACACTAATCGGTTTCCTGTTGTCACTGTACGGTTATAAGATTTGACACGCCGTAATGTGACATTAATTTCTATTGCTGAACCTTGCAACAGATTTTATTTAATGACCTACTATGTCAGTAGGTAGACTCTGTGGTGTTTATAGGGACTGTGCTCTGTCACCTGTTGTGAGTTGTTTTTTGGGAAGAATTTAAATGACGGTGAGTCAAATGGGCCTCTTTGTAAGAATAAGAATCTTTTTAAAGGCCCACTTTTTCTTTACAAACTTCCCAACAAGAAGATGCACTCACAGTAGAATTTTATGATGCCTTGTGTGCATGAGTGCACGCGAGAGCAGTGAGCTTGTGCGTTGCATACTGATGTGTCTCTGCTTCTGTCTTTGAGTGACAGAAAAGGGTCAAAGGCTGTCAGTGGGACTTATTGCTCAGGAAGGAAAAGGGCAGGAGATCACAGACAGTAATAAACTACATATAAATCCCTGAAGATTCGACATATATAAAAGATAATTTTTTGCTGCTGATGAAAATTAAATTTCTTTGCATCCAGTCTTTTTCATCACCGCTCTTAGACTTTTCCTCTCATTTGTAGATATTATTATTTTCTTTGCAGATCTACAGTAGTAGCATGACAGAAAGATACAGTGCAGTGCAAATGAGGTTATCATACAACAATAATAATGATATTAGTGTGCGGCCGTATTTTATAAATGTTAGTAATCGACATTTAATGTGTCCAATTAAATAAGTTATAAGGCTGATGAATTTTACTGCAGTAGTGCAGAAACAGGAACATTTTTAAAAAGCTCTGCCTAACCATTTATATCTTCATTTTGATAGATTTTAAAGAAATTCAGATTTCCGTTTCCCCCCCCCCCTGTTCTTTAGTCATTATGATGATTAAATTTAAATTTTCCTTCAACTAGAGTCTCTTAACAGAGGGAGTTGGACAGTCTCATCAATCTCTCATCAATTGACATTGCAAGCTACTGTTAAATAATTTTATACCAGTACTCAGAACTGACTGGGTATATCATTGTTCCAAAGAACGGCAGAATAGACCACATCTATTTGATGAGAGACAAATGTAATGTTAGATAGCTATTCCATGCAAACAAACAAACAAACAAAAAAATCTGTATTCCTCTTTTTCTCTTTGATCTTTGATACTGCATGCGACCCCCAGAAATTCATGAATCTGACTCAACAATTTTTATGGGTCCTGGGTTGTAATCCTGAGTCCACCGATCATCAAACCCAGAAGTGTTTTCTGTAATGTCAGCTGTGACATTTCTATTAAAAGGTGGAAGGGCGGAAATAAAATCCATGTCTTGAAAATTGAAACAAAGACGCACTCTGGAGAATAAACCCTTTTCAGCTTTATTATTTTGTTTCGAGATGTAGGAGAGGAGCCGGCAATAAATAAAGCAATTTATCGGCATGGAGTCTTTGTTTAAAAAAAGTTTTTGACAAACAACGAAACAACAAAACAAAATAGTTTCAGGGCAGAAAATGTGATAACTGGATGCAGAAAATTGAAGCAGTAATTTGTTTTCCATGTTAGGGTATTGTTGCTTTATATTTCTTAATTTTACATGAGAAAATACAAAATGTATTTTTAAGCTTCGCTATACAAGTCACTAATCATGAGTGATAATGATTTGTGATCAGCTAGTAATGATGTGGCTTCTATTGTGCGGCTGTAGTTTTGCTCTGCATCCTTTGTTGAAAATGCCTCTGACTGAATACTGCATAGGAAAGGCCACTTGGTAATAAAAAAAAACCTAATAGCTTAGATGCTGAGACCTATTAGCTATAGCTAGCTATAGCAGGCGGGGATCTTCCATGGTTGCACAGGAGGGCCTGATTGGCCACCCCGTGTGTCCCCCAAATTTTCATTAGCTCTTAGTGATGTCAATCATTGTTCACTTTGAATAGTCACTTTTGGGTGCCCCCACCCAATTTAACTGTTGTTCCCCCCTGTGCCCCCCACTTGAAAATAATTTGGACCTGCCCCAGATTGTTCAAATTAAATGTAATTTAAAAAACAGATTAGTACAATCTCTCCAATCAATCAATCATTTTAGTTTCCCTCTGTTTACATGAAAGGTATTAAATACACTCGTGTGAATAACACATATAACAAATATGTAAAGTATTGCTGGGGTACATTTGCATGCTTGAATTTGTAATGAATCAGGTCCATTAATATCTTACCACCTGAGACCATGTAAGGGTGTTTTCCACACTTGATCCATTTTCTGCCTGTTTTGGTGAACTCTGTTTGAGGGCAGTTTACGAGAATTTTTTTTATCTATGTGTGAATGCTCCTGATGAACGCAGACCGAACTCTGACCATCTCGGGAGGCGTTCTGAGTCTGGTTCGTTTCAGATGCAACAAAAATTATAGGGTGTTTAGGAGTTCCTGTGTTTACATCTGCATCCATTTGGTGCAAAGCCACCACAGTTTTTGCTTAGGGGAGGGGTGAGAGGGCATCATTTCAGGTCATTGCTTCAAATAAGGAAGGCTTTCAGGCGTGTGATGTAGTGCTCCTTAAAAAGAGGTCAGGAGAGGACCATTAAGTCCCAGGTGAATGTTAGTAACAATTTAAGTTTACCTAGATGGAAGGAAAAAGCACTCCACTTTCTGCATGATCCCGCTGTCAAACAGTCTAGTGCATAGCAGAACTGTTACAATTTGGTGTGTCCCGCCATGGTTGGGAGCTGGGTGGATGATCATATCCTATGTTAATATAATTGTAACTGCCAACGCTAATTTCCGCAGTATCACTGGGGCGAATTCTTGGATTAAAGCCTCTGTGTGCAAGAAATACGGCAATCTGCCTGTAAGTATAAGCCATTACCTCCTGCCAATGTGTGCCACAGAGAACCGCAGGACCCCTAATTAACAATGTTACTTACTCTGTGCTGCTCACCGCACACTGTGTTGATGTACTGAAGTTAGTAACGTGGAACCAGCCCGCCCTCTGACTAACCTCGTTACCCCTACATCAGGCACCTGCCTTCGTGAGCACGGGAACAACACAGGGGATTGGAGACAACAGTGGACATCTCAATTCAGTTACGATTGCAAATGTCTGGGGAAAGGGCGGCATCGCGATACAAAACACTTTCCCCAAGGTTGAGGGAAGACACTTGTTGAAGGTTAATACCGTTAAACAGTTACGGTGCTGTAATAACAAGAACAATCATGACGCTTAAAAAACAATAAACATATAGCTAATCAAACTATGCTAAAGACTCCCATAGCCTAAACACCCTCATAATTGGGGGGGAAGTTTCTGAAGCCTGAATTATGGTTTTGATAAGGTAATAATATTTGTACACAGTGGCAGCTCAACAGATTAGACGGTGTCTTAAAAGTGTCGCTTTTAGGGAACTAATGACACTTGGAGGGAATTAGTTCTAAACTTAGATGCCTAGTTGATAAAAAAATATGTTATATTTAAATATACAATATACAAATATTTGAAAGTAATTTATCACACCTAGTTTTACCACACTATGTGGAAGTGGAATACTGCTAGTTTTAAATCCTAGGTTGGATCAGTTACCTTCATGGCATCTGGATCTGTCGAATCGCGATTTTATGCGTACATGTTTGTGTGTCTCCAAACTTCATTAAGTGTACTGCACTGAGATCCTTATCAGCATGGATGAGGGATGGCTTTGTTGGTTAAGCGGCACCAGTGACATTTCGAGGGAACTAGCCTCACCGTCCGAGGACAGAAACCAAGGCAAAGGGATTTAAAACTTATTATAATGAAACCACTTTAAATGCAAAGGAGGACTTTAAATTGCCTTAAAAGGGCACCATGTCAGTTTTATAAATGATCTGCTATTTCCCTCTGTTCTCATTCTTCATTAATATAAGTCACAGGTAGATGAGAATTTTTCAACCTTATTCTTTTCCCATTGCAGTTCTTTTTACTTAGTTATGTCTTTTATGTAAAATTTATAAAACCAGCGCTTTTCTGCAAAGTAACAATTTAGAACATAAAGTATTGATGGTGCCACACTTAGCCTGCACGTACTGTGTCATCAATAGCAGTGGACCCCTGGGGGTCCGTGATAGGTGGCTAAGGAATCCATGTAAAATTCTGTAAAAAAGTTGCGTCCTTATTACGTGGGGGTCCGTGGTGAATTTTAACCCTTATCAAAAGGGTCCCCGAAGGCCAGAAGATTGGGGAACCTCTGATCTATAACATCGGGACATCAGCAATGAATCTGTCCTCGATGCAGAACATGAATTTCAATGGAGTATCAATGGAATCCGGGTCCATTTTTCAGGACCAGCGCTTCATTTGTTATTCTCTGAGCCTAAGGCCTGGGTTTATCCAGCCCGGGTGTCTGATTAAACTGGGAAGATTAATACCAGCTGTCTGTGTAGAGGAGCCTTACGCTCAAAAAGGCATATCAATAACAATAGATCTGCAGTTAAGTGCAGCCCCACTTGATGACTATCCTTACCGTTCTCACCTTGCTGACCCAGGCAGTGATGGAGACCGATCTAAAGCGCGGTCATTGTTTTGATTTGGCTAATTCTCCATCAATTCTTCAGTTCTTTCTCCTGCTATCCTCGGAGCATGGATAAGCACTTATGTAGTGTTTTGTGAAAGTGTCCAGAAATTGCACATTCCAAGTCTCGTTATGCTTATCTATTAAGAAACCAAACTCTTAATGGATTTTTTTTTTTTTGGTTGCTTGTGCATTACAGATACAGTCTTTATCAAGGGAAGAGTTTATGTTTATCTGTAAATCTTGTTTGTGTTTATCCATTGTATCATCTAATGAAAACCAATATAATCTCATGTCTTGTGAATTAACAATTTAATTTAATTAGGCGCTAGTTTACAGGGTTTGGAGACATAACTACCGTTAGCGGTGCTGCGCCAGGGTGCGCTCCGTCACTGAGGTCAAAATCATCTTTAAATATCCTTAATTTTGTTATAGATAAAATGATTCCCCCATCACAGCGGAACAAACTGAGGATTAAATTATATTTTAAATCCATTAAATGTTACTATGGATCCATGACTCACGTTAAACCATCCGTGACCCAGGGCACTGGGTAATTGAATTGAAAAACCAGGAGCCAGGAAACCAAAAGGCCTCCCAGCAAACTTGACTCCGTGCGGTGGAATATTGTTACGCGCTGAATAACAATCTGTCCATGACTCAAGTAGCGTAATGAGGGTTTTGTGCCACCAAGAGCCGTAACCCTCATTTGCTGTGTCCACACTGTCATTTTGAAAATGATACAGGGCGAATAGATTGAATGATAAATAGCAATTACAGCATTAGGACCCATATTTAGCCAATCGTGAAGATTTAATTGAAAGGTTAAAATGACTTTGGAAAAATAGTTTGTTATAGAGGGAGCAGAGGCTCGGCAACATTTCTGAAACAGTCTAGTATGTGATTTAAACAACATTGCTAATTAACATTCTTTCAAGGCAAGCTTTTGATAGCTCCATATATTTCTTGAGGTGTGAATAAACACAATTTCAGTCGCAAATGTGAAGCCGCACCGCTGAATTACTGATGCTGGATGGATGATAATCTGTGCATGGAGACAAAAAGTTATATTTACAAGGCTTCCAGTGAAGCGTACTAAGTAAAGACATAGATGTAAAACAGATTGAATAATTACATACGCGATCATTCTGTTCAGTGCTGCGCTCATCAGTTCCTGTTTATGATGCGCTTTTAAAGCATTTGAAATGTCTGACAGCTTTCGAACACAACAGACAATGCATAATAAGAAATTATTAGTCTCTCTGTAAACTCTGCAAGGGCAATCTGCAATTGAGATCCTGCTTTCTGGGCGCAGACTGGCACCAGTTTCCCTTCAGACTGCCTGGACGTCCTTCAGTCTGGAGCGTCTTTGATCCTAGATCAATCATCTCACCTGTTAACCAATTTGTCCCATTGGGCGCTATAAATATAGACATATTTGGTCCATTGCCCACTCTCTTGAGATACCATTTCTGTTTTCTATGGGAAAATTCGCCCTCTGATTCCCTGACACTGAAAAGTGCATTAGCTTTGCCGACAGGTTGGGCCCAGATACATACAAAAGTTGCAATATAATCTAAACTACCACTAAATAGTGTTTATATAAAATCTTATTTTCAGTAGCTTATGTGTAAATTCCAAAATACTCCCTGTCTGATAAATTTATACAAATTAATGGATTCTTACTACAGTTTTATGCAATCTTGAAGGATAAAGCATAGAATGCACCTCCAGTACTTAAGAAATAAATAAAAACACACTTACATTGCCTATGAAAGTATTTCCAGTATTTCTTACAATTGCCTCCAACCCTTCACGCATTTGTCACACTGTGAAAATGGCGGGGTTAAAATCTCGAGCAAAGAGGTTCTCAGGTGATGACTCAATCAGTTTGAAGTCAACATTTCAGGGTGTTTCCATTATTCATGATGTAAAGAACAGATCCCTAACGGCAAAGCCTATATCCTTCTCCTACCCTGGCTCCTGTACACGCTTCTCGAGTTCTCTCCACCACTGCATTGGCACAGGAGCTCTCTGCCGTAGCCTGCCGTCTCCGAGTCACTAACTTCTCTGCTGAGAAAACATTTTGCTCACAGCGAGGAATAAATGGTCACCAGCGCAGGGAAACAGTGGCAAGCCTTAATCAGATTAAATCTATGTTTTTGTGACTCTGGATTGAGATCTGTAACGGGTATGATCAGATATGCCAATTTGGCCTGTGAAACTTCATGATATCTCTGGGCACGTTTCCCTTGAAAGAACTGGTGGTCACTTACGCAGCAGTCCTTTTCCTGTAGGTAATATCTGCACGGTGTTGTTCCATGCACAGTGCTTCCTTGTTTGCTTAGATTATAATATTCATCAACCCCTAGCGGAAGGACCCGGGACTCGTGGGAAGAGTGGCAGGAGGTGTAATACCAAGGGGAGCGAAAACCGAATGTCGGTCACAGCAAGTGCACGGACATTATTCTTGCGTCATCCATTTGACTCAAAGTATTTTAGGTGGCTGACACTTAAGCGTTTTCACTAGCCTGTGTGGAGCTGCGTGTCCGTGCAGCTTCGGGGCACAATAACCAGTGTCATCCAAGAATTGAAAAGCACCTGCTATTATCCGTGATTTATCCCCATGCAGCCTGCATGATATGGTGGGCCACCCTGTCAATCACCAAAGCAATATGTGACTGAATAATTGAATTTATCTCTAAGTGAATGGACTGGAAGAGTGGATGTGCACATTTCCCCCTACCACCCACCCCATTAAGATTTGCATGTGGATATAATCTCCAGACAGATGTATGTTTATTGCTTATGGAACTACATTAACTTTAAATGGAAGAGTCAGTGACCATGATAACACCTTAATCACTGGGGATGCAAAGTGATTCAGACATTGTGTAATGGGATTGATATGCCCAGTACACAATGCCTGCATCACTGATACAACTGGCTTGTTGTAACAAACAAAAAAAACATAAAATAACCTCTTTCAATTTCATGCAGCGTACATATTTTGTATAACATATATTTTTTCTGATGATACCTGAAAGATATCTGGAAAGATATATGGAAATGGAAATGTAAGGTGTAGGGATACGGGAAACGACAGAATTATTGAATGAGTCACGGATACGATTTCCAGTAAATGAAAAGGTATGGTGTTTTCTATAAATTAATTCATCAAGTGTAGCATTTGTATGCTATGTGTTAATATTTCATTGGCTTAAGATTCAGAAAAGTTTGTTTAATGATGATTAGTGACGCATATCTTGGACAAACAAACTACAAAAAAAAGTTTTAAGAGGCCACTTCATTGTCTTGTTCACTGTGAAAACAGGGATAGATTTTTCTTTCCTTCAGATTTTATCTCTGATGAATTCATCTTCTAAAATTGTCAGGGCAAATAAGACAGGGTTGATTGCCAAATTATAGACTGTTAGAGAGTACAAACCAGCAGCAAGGGGACTCAAAAGAACCCCTTTGAGATTTCTTAAAGGTGTTGCTATTTAAGCAGTTGGGATATTAATTTCTGTGATGGCTTTCTGGGAAATGGCAGGCATGGGGCCATTTATTGCTGGACTGCGTGAAGCAATTGGTTAAGCTCAGAGCAAAGAGCAGATAGAGCTCAGAGCAGAAATGAGTCTGGCATGTTGTCTTCTGGCGCAAATGCCCGGGACATTGCTAGAGTCTCAGACACTGAGCCCTAGACATGTCATGTAGACATGTCAACAGCTTGACTTCACACACTGCGATTACACATTGGGTCTTGTAGTTTCACACCTTTGTTTACGAAGTAAAAGACAGCGCTGTTACTTGGACATACCGAAATCCAACCAACGGCTCCATGCAGCCCCCAAAATGAGCAATGAGATGCACATTCCCTTCGAGGCAGGGGCAAGGCGGGACGAGGAGATGAAACATTCTGGAACCGTAAATCAGAGCAGCTGCTGGTTAATCTCAAAATGTAGGCTCTCAATGATGTTGGGCTAGACTTTATCCCTAGTTCAGAAAGTTAAATTCCGTGTATTTAGTGTGTCGTCCGAGCCTTGGTTTACTTCAGTGAAACCAATGACAAATAATAATAAAAATTCAGTCAGCTTTAGGGCTAGTTGAGGACAATCTGACTCCTCTCTTAAACCGTGAAATAAAACTCCATTATGCAAATCGTATCATCCAAAAAACAAAAAAAAAGCTTTACTGAATGTCAATAAAGACAAAAAGGATTAAGAATAATTTTCTATGCATTTGAAGATGTTGAAATGCAGACTAATTTGGAGGGGGGGGGGGGGGCACCCCTCCATTATATTCAATTAATTTCAATTTACGTGAGAATTCTCCTGAATAATCTCTCATTGGAAATCTGACATCTTTTAAAGGCCTTTGCCTTGGAGGTTAAGAAGGGCCCCTATTACAGCTGATCCTTCTCCATTCTAACTAAGATCACGATAAGGGAGTACTCCCTTTCTCGGTCTCTGCTCAAAACGGATATTGAATGAGTAGTATTAAGGATTACACCTTACAAGAAACTGCTTTCTTAAGTAAATTTAGTATATCTTGCTTTTAAATATGTTCACTATTCATGCAATTCAATTATGTTTTTGTTGATATTTCTGTTATATCAAGGCAATCATATCTTTAAAAGACGGATTGAGAAGGATTGAAATTAACCATCTTGGTCCTTAAAAAGGCACAATCGCATCAAGTATTGTTGTCTTTTGGCCAAGATTGCATTGAATTTAAATTTCATGAGGTGACAGGACAACACACTGGAGTCGTTCAGCACACAGTAATGAAAGATATTCATTGAGGAAAAACCTGCTCTGTGAGCAGCAGGCTAAATCTGTACTTATCTTAGAAACTCTACTGATTGTTATTGATCTTCACCCACACAAACTGATTCGTACACCGGCAGGGAGACTGAAATACGCAGACGCAAATCAGCTGCCCTTTTAGAGTGCAACGGAGCAATGCGCATTGTGTAGGGAGGAAGGAAATGGCTTCTACAACAATTCAAAAGCTTCTCAAAGAGATTGTATATAGAAGTAGGGACTGAAAAGCTGGAGGTGGCCTGAGGGCAGCTGGATTGTAACTGCTATCTACAACCAGTGGCGATGCTGCTTTGATGTGAGGCAAACTCCGGAAGACTTCAGCCTTGTGGATTATTCTCTATCCGGATCCTGTCACTTTTGGTGCTATAATCTTTACCTTTCTCTTGCAAAATAAAGGGTTCAAAAATGGCCTGGGGAGAGGAGTACTGAACCCTGTAGTGAGAAGTGAGCACTTAATCTAATATTAGTGTTGAAAGAGAGAGGCTGGGAGGGCGGGCAGTGGGAACCATGACAACAAGTGTTTGTACTGTACAGCCTACTGGTTGGTGGTGCTCAAAAGGGATTCAAGAGAACCACATTTTATTGTTTTGGTGTGGACGAGTGATCCCTGAGCTCGTTTTGAAAACTATGCATGTCTGTTTATCCCTATGCTGTGTGGTGGAGCCAATTGCCCTGCAGGGAGATGATGTGCCCTACGTTCCAGTGACTGTGTAGTATGAGACGATGAGGCATGTTTGTGGAGATGTGGGGAAATTGGTCATGCCAACATGCAATTTAAGTTACAGCGGCAAGGCAGTGTTCCCCACCAGTGGTGCTGGCCAGCTGGTCTCATCCAGGTATCAGATCAGATTCTAACTCAATTTGTCATAGGAAAAACCCAACACCCACCTAACAAATTTTTGATTTTATTTTTGTCTGTCGGTGGGGTTTTTTTTATACATTCCCCAGATAAACTAACAGAAGTGGATACTGTCTTTTAACCTGCATGGCACAGTCCAATAACTGCTCATCTTCTCTAGACTCTCTGCAATGGCATATACAACAGGCCAGAAAACTGCATTGCACGGTCCAATTAGGTTGTTAAATAGGTCACCCTGGACATTTTACATCAGACAAAGAAGGAAATTAAATTCAAACTTGTATATATGAGCTAGTTTGCTATCTGCAGTGCCTCCAATGGAACAGCAGTGCTTAGCATCCTCGCTCCGTTCCTCGCTCTCAGTGTCAGTTGAGAAAACTCAATGCATCGCACTCTCGGCACAACATGGAAAAGGCGTTCTTTTTTAGGCCTATCAGCTGAGCTGCGATAACGAGATACAATCGACTGATCGCATAATCTATTACAACTGCCCTGAATAGAGGCACTTCTTCTACAAAACACGATCACAATGACAGTGGCTGTGGGAGAAGATTATACTTTTCGTGTCACATGACAATCCTAGTGGATACAGCAGAGCTATAAATAGTTTATGCAAGGAGGCAAGAGGCAGGATCCTCATACATATGGAAAACCCACACATTTCATGATATTTAATGATACTGAACTCGTATCCTACACCCACTCAAAGGGATGACAGCAAAAGATGTGCATTCACGTTTTTCTCTATAACTTACCTTAGAAACAGGCAGGATAGGTAAAAAAAAGGGACATTTTGATTGCTGGCTTCAAGCATTATTGGGGTTTTTTCTTTCCCACCCTGTGCGGGGACTAATTAGAATTCCACAAATTAACCTGAGAAGCTCCTTGGAGCCAACCCTCAGCTTTTGTGCCGTCTGAATCACACATCTGAAAGACAGACAGCCCTTTGAGAGTATGAACAGCCTGCCTGGCCTCTACTCATATTTGTAGCATCCATCACGCTCTTAGCTCCACTTCCCTCGAACGACTAAGCCGAAAGGAAATTATTCCAGTCGAAGCTATCAACAGAAGCAGGGATTTTTTTTTTAAATCAGTGGCCCTAGTTTTGAGCCTGCAAACAAAACCTTTGGAGGTGATCAGACTATAAAGTGATTGTTATGAACCGATTGATGTAAATGCTTTAGGGTGTAGCTAAAAACTCCTAGGTCGGATTCAGGGTAATTCTGCCCGGTTAAACAATGACTTACTTGTAGGATTTATTGAACTCTAGACTTACGGTCAATGCAGAAGCGATCTCTTTAGACGTGTATCTTCATGCAGTGCATCAGTCCCATTTAAAACCGCTAATTATAACTGTTAAAAAATTTAAGTTTCCAAGGCGCCGACAGACAACCTAAAATAGACTTCTCTGGAGTTTAATTTCTATTTCAAGCACACATATTTCATGCACACAAAAACACTAGGAACCGTTGAGATTGCATTTGACTGTCAAAGTCAAATTGTTTTACTAAACCAATATTATCTGTGATGACCTAGGTTCATATCTCATACGCTTGGATCATAACAGCCAAAACTGAAGAAACGTTTATTTTTAATGCAATTGACTCTGCAGGGTACAGCTCTTGGTGGATCCTTATCTGTCTCCTCCAGGCTAAAACTTATTTAGAGCAATTTTGTGAACAGACTGCTGCCTAGTGTATGGGTCTTCTGCTGTGATTGCCTTAAAAAAGCCTTGAAAATGCTTTATATGTTACACTTTCCATCCACATTGGTTTCAGTGTTATGATTACCATACTACAAAAATTCTACATTAGTATGTAGTAAACAGTCAATTGTTACTTTGTTGTAGGCATTTTTGGCCTGATATCAAATAATGTAACATTTTGATTACTATTTTGATCTTTTTTGTGGTTCTGTATAACAATTTCTGAGTGGAAAAAAATATATTGGTAGAAGTCTAAAGCCAATGATGCAGGTAACTGCTGTCTAAATGTGTGTGTGTGAATGCCGGCGTGCCTGTGAATTTTTCTTACAGGCAATAAAACATGTTGGCTGCTTATTTCGTTATTCACTCTGTGCTTTGTTGAAAGAATCACTCTGAGTAGCTTCTTCAGGGCAAAGCTGCCCTTTTACATTCTCGCCTCTTTCATGCTGTCAATGTGCAACAGTAATGTGACCACAACAGGCCGACATAAGGGGCTGAACGGCAACTGTCTCGTCCCCTTGGCTGGAACCAGGGAATAATAACTGCAAGGTTTCCTGAACTTAGGCACAACTTTAATGTTTAATGTTGCATGAATCTTTAGGGACACATTTGCCTAAGAGCTAATTACTAAAAACCGGCCATTTCTCTAAATATATAGATAAATACATCTGTGCAGGGCATGGAGCTATGGACACTGTGCAGGGCACGGAGAATAGCAGGCCTGGTATAAAAGATAGCAAAGAAGAATATTTCCATATTCATTACATTACACTAAGAAACGCAAAACATGCTATCTGCCAAAAATCGAAATTTGATATCAAGTTTTGGTGAAAGAATACGTGAGACCTAAATATATGTATTAGGACTGATGGTTAACTTTGCTCGTTGAGAACACGTTTGCTACAGAAAGTGTGTCAGACCCAAGAATAAATAGGATGATTGTATCCTTGACTCTTGTCTGGATAATTGTTCTCTGATGTCAGGGAGCTGCAGTCTGCCAATTGTGTGTCGTTCTTTTCTCTCGGTCACAATTGGCAAATTACATATATTGGATTCAAACCTGTGAAATTCATCTCATAGGCTTCAGTCTGCACTCAGGCGAATGTTTTTTTTTTTAGCAACTGAGCTACTCAGAAGGCTACAACACAATAAATATACAAAAAAGATGTGATTAAAAAGGGGATTGTTTTATATTGGAATTATTGGAAATGAAAAATCATACAATGGCAACAATAAATAAGATCATTATAAATTTTGATGATTAAAAAATCGGCAATGATAATAAAAAATAAAAAAAGTATTATAATGCCTATCACAGGACCATTATCACTATTATATTAGAGGAATGGAGAATGATAAAGGGTGTTTGTGAGGTCTTAATGCTAGCAACACTGCAGCACTGTTTGGGTGTTATCCGTCTGCTGGTAGAACCGTTTGGGTTACACTGGTAGTAGTCTGTATTTTCTATCCTGTCTGAAGATCTGAAGATCTGTTTGATGAGAGGCAGACTGTGCATCTCTAGCTACTCGCATTTATATATATATATATATTTCCCCCAGGTAAAGAGTTAGAAATGATCTTTGTTTGACTTTCAGCTCCTGACGTTGAAGTCTTTGCATGTTAATCCTGTCTGTTTTTTAGAGTACGCTGTAGCTCTGTGTAAGTTTTTGTTAGTTTGTAACCAAAGAGCAAAAAGAACTGCTTAATAACAGATGGTGTTTACTAACATTTGAGAATTTTTATCAGACCAGCAACTCGAAACCAAAAATCAATCAATTATTGTTAGTCACTGTGTTCGTGCCCTGCCTTTATCTCCACCTCATCTTAAAATGTTGGGTTCCAAATGGCCTTCAAGGAGCGACTAGCTTCCTTCACGGTGGGAGGAAGGGAATTACACTAGATAATTTAGCTGAAATGAGAACCAAAACACTGCAGAAAAAGTTATTTGGACCAGATGGTCGCATACACAGTACATACATCCATCCTGCCATAAAAAACGTGGATTGAGTAGCAGTAGAGAGGCATCACTCACAGAGAGCACACGCACCATCAGAACCTCCTTAATTGCCAGCACATTTATAGAACCCATAACGACGGCTTCGTTATTCTCCTCAAGCATATTAATGTTGAAATTTAAATTAAATTGTTAATTTAGGAAAAAAGGTGATTTTAGAATCACAAAGAATGCGTAAATGTTGAATTTGTATTTTGTTCTACCACTACAAAGGAAGTAGGAAAAATGTATTTATTAGCTTGAAAAAACAGTTAAGCAGGGCTAACATTAGCAGAAGAGCCTATTCGGTTTAGAAAGGTCATACACTACATGGCCAGTTCATCAAATTTCTGCCCTGCTAGAGCTGCCCTGGTTCTGTAATATCTAGGAGCAAACATCTCATATAGTGCGTGAAAAACATCTTTCCTTGGTTGCAATCCTCACTACTGAGTTCAAAACTGCCTCTGGAAGCAATGTTAAGTTCTTTGTCACCATTGGACTCTGGAGCAGTGGAAATGCAATATTTGGTGTGATGAATCAAGCTTCACCATCTGGCAGTCCAACAGACGAATCTGTGCTTGTAGGATGCCTGGAGAATGCTACTTGCCCTAATGGATTGTGCCTTCTGTAAAATTTGATGGTGGAGGAATAATCTCTGGGGCTGTTTTGCATGGTTTGAGCTAGGCTCCTTAGTTCCAGTGAACCCTAATGCTGCAGCACACAATGACATCCTGGACGATTCTTTGCTTCCAATGATTTTGGAATGAGATGTTTGATAAGCAGTAGTCCACATACATTTGACCATGTAGTGTATGTCTAGACTCTAGACCAGAGGTACTGAAACGCTAAGTCTGACCCAACCTTGTATTTTTTTTTTTGTGTGGCTGTTTTTCACCTGTGATATGCTGTAAATCATGCTAGAGATAAAAACGTATTTCTAAACATTGTCTGCCTTGTCCTTGTGTGCGGTATTCTGTTTTTATCTGCTAGGGGGACACCTTTTACAGGTCTCTAGCTTGTTAACATGTTGGCCATGTTTCGCTCATCATAACTACACCACTTTTGTATTAATTTTGTCAGACTTCTCATTAATCCTAACATTTCTGACCCATTTGCCCATTTGGTAATCCAGCCATGGTAAGAAGAAGTAAGAGCAGAGTTTGTCAAAATCAGCTGCTGTAACATAAAGCATCGTAAGGCAGACTTTGAAAACAGGGCATTCAACCCCAAATGGATGGAGGATTTTGTTTTAATTCTGAATACAAATATCTGAATACAAATTGATGTAAAGTAATACACTCAGTATTGGCCCGCATCGACTTACGACTAAATACAAATGGCCCACGTGTTCATGTAACTGAGTATCACTCCTCTAGAAAGAACAACATGCTAGCAGTTTGTGTCATTGAGAAGGTTTATAAGAGCGAAATGCTAGCAGTTTGTGTCATTGAGAAGGTTTATAAGAGCAAAATGCTAGCAGTTTGTGTCATTGAGAAGGCTTA
>JAOVYW010006402.1:0-11551 GCA_025775045.1 Hiodon tergisus
TGCCTATGGATTTAGAATGGGATGTCATAAAAGCTCCTGTAGGTGTAATGTGTAGGTGTCCCAATACCTTTGTCCATGTAGTGTATTTTACTGAAGCAATGCCTAAGATTGTCATTGCACTCCACACCCTCCAAAAAAGGGAGAAATTCTGCACATAAATGACTACGTCTAGATGTCACACATATGAAAAGGCACACCGCTCGTTCTTTCCTGCTACCTCAAATCTGAGTTTGAGTAGAGAGCTCCAGGCATCCACCACGGTTTCGCAGTCAGAAACCCCACCATTCAGTCGACAAACATAAACGCATTCAATAAGCTTTTGGTCGGCCTTGCTCGACCAAAACATTGGAACTTTTCTGTCCGCCAACTCTCCTCATTGGTATAGCACTACTTAGCCACTTGTAGACAACCTTTCCAGTTGGTGAAAACGTTGTGGCTGTATCGACATCACACACCCAGGTATTGACTCTGTATCCGTCTACTCCCCTCTGATACACTGATTCCACTTACAGGGTGTCCTACCGGTTCAGGAATGGTTGGCTCTACAGGCAACATGGAACAGGGCCTAACAGGGACAAAAGGAATGCATTCGGATAAGCTTGAGGACCTTGAGGGTTATGTATAGTCTCTGGCACCGTCCGTTCTGGGATTAATCTGGGGTCGAATCATGTCGAATCTGACATACAGCTTGACATGGACGTACCTGTGAACGGCATATGCTATCACTCACTCACGCCCTCCACATACCTGCGATAGAATGGCCCCAGGCCCTCCAGGCTTGCATCAGTATACAGGAATAACAGGAATGGTAAATTTAAATTAGCGTAGGCCAAAACCGGGGCACCCAACAATGCCCTTTTAATTTCCTCAAATGTTTTCTGACTTGAGGGTGACCATTGAATAAGAGCCGTCTTCATGCCAGCCTTTCCCTCACATTCTGCATCGTGTGTGTGGCTGAGGATCCTGCTAGATAATGCCAAAAATTAAGGGCCGAGGTAAGGGTTTGTTTAGATCCTCAGCACACAGAAGCCAAACACCGAATTAGGGTAACAACAATAATCTTTATTAAATTTAAAACTCATACACGGAGATTCTCAGGCAGCATCCTACTGTGGCTGCCCAGGATCAGCCTTAGTTATAACTAACAGCTGCAACCCATATTACATGGAAAACACACAGTTACACAGCTACACCCCATAAAAAGCATAGCATTTACTCATAGTCAACCCCCACCTTAGCAGTAAAGGCAGATGTCACCGCTCGCACTACCTCCTAATCTTGCTCCCGTGTGGATTCCCGTGTGGATTCCCGTGTGCACCCTATTTACCTCTGTTCTCTCTCTTTCTGGCCTTCCTGCATCCACACTCAATTTTCCACTTTCCAGATCCTCCTTTAATCTTACCCTCATCCAGCCAATTAGTCGACAGAATTAAGCAAAACACATTCCCTGTAGGAACATGTGTTTAAGCTGGTTAATGTGGTGTGTTACCTTTGCCTTAGTGTGTAGAGGGAAGGACAAGTGTAGAGTACTGAGACAAATGGATGAAACGCTAACAAAGCTATCCAGCTTTCCTGAAACACAATAGCATGAAAATCACTCGCTCATAAATGAATAAAAATGACCTTTCTGAGTTAATTCCTAGGAATGCACAACAGACAGTAAATGCCCTTCAGTTATATTTATTCTATTGAAAAGGACGAGCCCAGTCTCTGTTTAACATTTAAATGACTGATACTTTATCGCTGCACTTCATTTTTGCAAGAGAACATATTCGAAAACTGTCAGGGAGTGGATAGTTCAAAAAGCATATTGCAAACAATGATCATTTTAATAAACAGTTTGAAAGTTATTCTCCTCAGACATACACCAGTCAATTATTATTCCTAATTTAATGGGATTACACTACATTGATTTTCAATTTATACTGAAATGCTGGGAGAGCTGCATATGATTTTGCAGTCAAACATTTCAGAGGTTAACGTTCGAGGCCAACGTAAAATAATGACATACTAATTATGCTGAATGTTCTCCCTTTAAAATGGAAATCCTGGACCGTTTTTTACACAATTCTCTCACTGAAAAGAGTTACTTTACTGCCAATGAGAAATGAATGCGTTAACACTGTACTGTGTTCTTCATTTCATTACAAGCTGCTTATGTGTGCTTTTTAAATTTACTATAAGTTTACTTAATTCCCATGGATTGTGGTTTAGAGGGAAACTCGGTACATTTAAATACAGTCACATAGACACACATGTGGTGTTATATATTTACACACGTAAAAGATGGACAGCTGTTTATTTTCACGCATGACAATGAAGCCTAGACAACACATTATTTAATATTGACTTGAGTTTTTGTTTGGCTCCATGGCCTGTACAGAGGTGTGCAGAGTTGGGCTACGCCCCCCAGATTTCAGCTGCGCCCCCTCTAGCTCCTTCTGACTTCAGCCAAAAATGTTATATTGTAACATACAGAAATTTTCACTGCACCCCGCAAAAGCATAAAACATAATAACAGGAAGTAGTACAGAAAATAATATCAAATGAGTTATTTAGTACCTATTTGAATATCATTTTTTAGCGTATGGGGGCAGAAGGGTCATTCCGACCTGAAGCACTGAAAAATCAGTTCTGTGGAACATTTTAATTTAAACTAGTAAACCCATGTCATCTCGAGGATTGTAGGCTTACCATATAAATCACAGAAGAATAACACAAATAACACAGGCTTACTAAAACAAGAGCTAGATTTTTTGCATTTTTCTGTTCACAACACGCATTTTTAGGACATTCCTTGAATGTGTTTGTGAATTGTTGACCTATGGCTGATTGTATTGTTTATTTTGTCAAGTAGTAAGAGGCTTTGGGTGAATTTCAGTTATTTTTATTTTATTCATGTGTATATTTATTGCTGCGTCATTTATTGTGTGGTTTTGTGTGAGGTGGCTCTGTTGAATCAGAAAGTATGTAAAAATGTATAGAAAATTCTCGTAGTTCTGGAAAGACAGGTAAAAGACAAAAAAATGTATTTACCCTTCCGAACTGATGTCTATGCTGCAGATTAACACATGGTGCTTGGATTTTTGTATTTCCTATGGTGCTAAGGTTAAAACACGAATGTCGAAATGCAAAGCCAGGTATATTTAAACGGACCTAGTGTTTTGTAGGCATGGTTCAGTCATTTGTCTGTTTCTCACCGATCTCTGAAGTGTAACAAAAACGTATTAGTTATATAATAAGTGAAGGACAAAAACACATTTACAAGTAGCATGGATGCTGTGACCGTCTTTAGTTTTCAGTCTGGTGTGGACTTCAGACAACAAACCTTCAGGGATTACATTCTCATTCAGCGATTGTTCCAACCTCCACAACAGCAAGGACACAGCACATTAGATAAAACCGTTAAATTGAATCACAAACCTACTGTATTTTTGGTACGGTTGTGATCAAACCACTAAGGTGGCCTTGGGAAAGCAGGGGCAACAAGCAAAACCATGTAGTGGTTTATGAAATATTACATAAAGTTAAATATCTATTTAAAAACATCTACTTGCTAAAAAATGTATATTATATTATAAAATGTATATGGTGTGCTCAGCACTAGTATAAGTACCACTTCAAGTTTCCATTTTAGAAAATCCCACAATTTCGATCTCTTCATCAAAATTAATGTTCCACTTGATTGCATTTGCCAGTTATATGATTTGGCTTCCCCCGTCGAAATTCATCTCCACGTGAGCCTTAAGCCAGGCTTACCTATAACATATACACGTGTTGCAGTGGCGTGTACCATGAAGCCTACACTTGTCTATGTGACTGTTTGTGAAGGTGTATCAGGTAGGATGCATGATCCTAGGGTCTCCCTGTGCCACCATGTATGGCCTGCCAAATTTTGCATGTTGCGTTACGTGTTTCCTCCCCCGGGTCATTTTCTTAGGCCACATGTTCCAAATACTCTTTACATTATATTGATTATATTATGTTATATTATATGTGTCTTCAGTGTCTTTGGCTGGGCCAAAATCAAAACTTTGGCAACCCACTAATTGCACTTGATGTTATCAGTGGGATCTCAAAGTTTTGATCTGGTCCTAGCCTTACCCAATAAATATAATCTCATAATCAGTTGACATTCAGCATTGTTTACAAAAAGATGACTGCCGAATGCAGATGATTGCAAAAATCGGAAATTTGAGGCAAAACAGTTGTAGTTGTTTCAGTCAATGCAGCATCTCAAAGTTCTTGAAAGCCAAGGTCCTACTTTACTTAGTTCTGTAACTCTCTACTCCACATCAACTCCCTCAACATCTCTGATCTTTCTCCCTCTGCATCATTATCGGTGTCTGCCTGTTTCCTACTCTCTCCCGCTCTGTTATCTTCCTCCCTTCCCAAACATCTCCCAAGCTCTCCTACATCTTAAACTAATAATCTATTTCAAAGTACTCTCACATAAAACGGGGTCTGAGTGATAGGTTGTTTAGTATAGATAATGATTTATCTCAAAAATGCAGTTAAGGAGACATCATATGAACAAATATGAAAATCTAAAAAAGCTACTGAATTTGTTGTCTGCTTGCAAACGCACAGTAAATAAACAACTTTCTGCTAGCTTGCTAATTTAATGTAGGAGACAATTAACCAAGGAAGGGGAGATAATCAATAAATGAGAAATCTAAAGATGGGAAAGCCAACAGAGGAAACAACGTAAAATTGTTGTCCTATGTAGGAAATCTAATGCTAGTAATACAGAAAAACAGTGATTATGCTTTCCCCCCAAAGAGACCAACATTTATAAACTGAAAACACTACTTGTAGACCTTTATAATGAGACCTTTCTGTTTAAAAACTAAACATGTTTCAGCTAATGCACTTCTGACCAAACTGAACCAATTAGGTCACTTTAATCCATTAGGAGTTCAGTTGTACAAACATTGAATGCATGGTCTTTCCTGAGCTGTTATTGTTAAAAAGAAGCTTATGATAAATTTACCTGAACAAAAACAAAATATTCCACACTAATTTTCTTACTGTTGAGTCAGATTTAGATTTACCAAAAATACACAGGGTACTGTAGATGGATATTTTACACATTTTTTAACAAAAAGTAGTTAGTATATATGATTAGTCATACTAAGAAAGACCATAGCAATGTTTTTGTTTTTAATTAATTTTTATTAATATTTGGAACCATATAAAGCACACCAAGGTTCTTTGATTCCCAAATCAAAATTAAAGATTTTTTTCTGTAGTTTAATACCCTACAAATGGAATGTCAGCTTTTTAAAAAAATGAAAGAAATCTGATTATAGGATATCACACATACCACACATTAAAAATTAAGAGTGGTTTAAGAGTTGCAGGATTTGACTGATAATCATTTTGATGAATGAAATGACATAAAAGGCCCTCATCATCAAGGATTGGACATGACTCCACATGAATAGTGCGTTTGCCCAGCTGATAGGAATGGAAACGCGGGGATACGAATATCTGTCATTCTTGTGCTCCTGTCTGCTGTCTTCTTGATCTTATCTGCACCTCTCTGCAATACAAATTAGACAAATTATCGTGAGAGTGCCGCTGTCATCTTGCAGCATAGGCAAATTATTTTAAAAACAATTTATAAATGGATTCTTCTTGAAGAACTGTTGACCTTCTTAGAAGGCTTCTTTGCTTTTAAGAAAGTAGGAAACTGCTATCCATTTAAAAACAGCAGTTTGATGAAGAGGGATTATTTATTTATTTTTAATTTTTTTAATGCTATTGTTGTTATAACTTATCTGTCTATTAAGTTTGAGTCGGAAGAATTTCTACCTCCAGAACACTGAAGGTAGCCTCCCATCTGAGCACCTGTGTGTTTACTTTATTAATAATATTAGTATCCACATAATTAATAGCTAGCAGTTCTAAAAAAGATCATTAATGACTGATCATCGACACGTTAGCACAAAGAATTATCTGTATTTCAGGTGTTTCCTGTATCAAGGTTGAAAGTGCCCATTGTACAGTGTTGATAAATAAGAATATATATGAAAGACTGTGGCCAGCATGGGTATAAGACTATAGCTTTGGCCCTAATATCTAAAGCAACCTGACCTACCACTTAATGTCAGCAGATTTATTTTGAAATATTGAAAACCTGAAAAAGCTGAAACGGATAATTACAGCAGTCCTCTTTCCCAAAAGCCATGGTTACAGCAGGTGGTCCTTGAAGTCCTTGATAAAGGAAGCCACAAGTTTACTGGCAACTGATTTATTTAAATTAGTCACAGAAATCACAGAAGTTTTTATGGTCGTGTCTGCTGGAAAAAGCTTTGCCTTTGTGAGTAACATTTTATGGTTATATACACAACCATTGCATGTGTTCATTGACTTTCTGCAGTCCTAGCAAAATAAATTAGTCAGAATAAATGAAGTCAGGGGGATTTTTAATGTACCGCAAGTCAATAAAACATGGACAAGGGGAAAAATATCTTTCCCCACCTTTCCAGGGGGCAATAAAATCCATCACTTTCTGTGAGAGAAGTAAGAACTGAAAAGAGAATGTTATTAGACTTATAATGCTGTGTCTAAGACAGTAGAAAAATAAGAACAAATAACCCTATGCCGCATGAAGTCCATTCTAAATCCATTCCAAACAGAATCGAAATCAACAATGAGGCTGTACCTCAGTGGATAGTGTGCAGCGTAAACAGCAGCCTGCATCGCATAGAGTCCCTGCCTCAAAGACACGTCTGCCCCCGGTGGCAGAGCATTAATCAGAAAGACAGATGAGGAATTAAATCACCGAGCATCATTCCTTTTGAATTCTTTACAAGGAAAATAACTCCGGCAGCAGTATCAGGACAAAACAGAATCCAAATAAAAACTTTGACAATCCCGCTAACCACATTTAATTAAATTGTATTTAATATGTTTTTCTTGTTTTTGTATCTTATTTCTCTTACTCATGAAAAGGAAACGCTTTTTAACACAGTTATGTAAAGTGCGATTAGCAGGTTGCCAAAGTAGTGGTTCAGTTCCCGCTATAGTGTGGTGTTTTGGTTGGTTTGGAGATTTAAACAGAATTGTTCGGTTTGAATCAAATGCATTCAGAAGTGAAACAATGATGGAGGTCAGATGATGGAGAATAGAGTCAGGAGAAGAAAAATGTTTGTAAATAAATATCAGTGTATAACAGTTTACGGCTCTATTTACCCAGAAACACACACAACCGAATAATGACTTTTGCATATGGACTGGAAGAAACATACCAGGTAACGTGTCCACAAAACTACACATTCAGATCACTTTTGTAGTGATAAAGTAACATTTTGGATACATTTGCATTTTGAGTCTCCAACTGGCTCATAAAATATAACATCATTTGATGATTTACCTAAGTACGTTCTTTGTAGCTGCTTTGTTGCAAAAAATATGTGTAGAACATGAGCATTTTCTTTTATATATTACATATCATGAATAAAAAGGCTGTTCTCCTAAACCTTCCCCTAACCTTAACGTTAGACCCATCTCTTTAATTAACCTCAACACAGTATGACGCAAGTTATGTTACATTATGTATTCACATCACTCCACTTATTATATACACAGTACATGATCATAAAACTGAATAAAAATAAATCTTCATATTAATCACTGCCAAAATACTATATAAATTCAATTTAAAGATTTCCAGCACATTTTAAAATTACAGTAAACCCTAGATATGTTTAAACATACTGTAATTTTTATACTTTTTATAGTAAATGAGTCAAATGAGCAGTCACTAAATAAACTAAAACTTTACACTTATAGCAAACTAAACCTATGCACTTCTGAAGCCTTGCTTTTTGGTGTCAGTTGCTTTGTAGTAGGGGAGAACACTTTAAATTGCAGAAAGGTTTGATTTATTGGCAGATTTACATCCAACAGAGGAGGAAAGCATCAGGTTGAGGTTTGGGCACCCACAGGCAAGGATCCTGAAATGTGTTTATACATGTCTCAGGACCATTATACGCTAATATCGCACATTAGCTTTTTAACTAACCAAGCTTTTACACCCAGTTTTTTATTTTATTTTTGTGGTATGGCCATTGTGTATTTTCAATACGAGGAAAAAATGATAAATAGCTTTTCGTTGTCACTTGTTTTAATAATTTAAGGACTTCTTTGATTCTATCACATTAGTTTTGTTTGCCATGCATTAGTTGCCTCAAAAGCTTTAGCTTCCCTTTCAAAGGGTAGATCTAAATGTTGCCTAAGGCACAACAGGCTTCTAATATCCAACCCTTCAAAAAATGAATGGACTGTCAATGTGCAAAATTCAAGGTGTGTGCCAAAAAGATGAAGTGCGCGGAGGGACTTTGGAATTAATGAGAGGCTGTCTGTAGAATGATCGTTCACTCAACATTGCTCAGTGCATTTTTCTGTTTTATAGCCAATCATTCTGAAACGAAATCTAAATGTCAAGGCAGGATATGTAAGATGCCGATTTAAACTGAAACACAGTATTGAAACCGAGCAAATTTTGGCGACTTGTGGAGAAGTCATTTATCATGGTCAAGGATATGCACGTTCCTTTTTTTGCTCTTCCTCATTGTCAAGCATACGCACGCTCAATTCAAACTGCAAGCCATGCCGCATTCCAAGGAATCCAAATTCAAAATGCATCACTACGTTGAATGGAAAATTTGGCAACCTCTATCACGGCATGAGGACTTTAATTTGGTCCGGCCCTGGGTCTGAGCACTGTGATGCATTTTTGGGGGTCTTTAGTGAAACTTGGCATAGTTTATACTGTGGAGGTGATTATCATTATTTTACTTCTTATTTATTCAATTTATCTTCACTGCTATAGGTGCAGAAATGCAGGTGCATTGTGCTATCTGTCCCTTGACTCTTTTTGACTATTAAAAATAAATCTTGGGTTGTTTTGGTCTCCTAGTTGGGAGAAATATGCTGAATTAGCAGCCACCAGTGCACATTTATAATTACAGACACTGTCTTTCCAGGCTATAAAGAAAACCTAGTTTGGACGAACGTTACTTGCGCCCTAGTTTATGACTGTGCTGCTTGACTTTACGTGTATGATCAGTGTTCCAAGGAGATAATTTATTCTGAAAATATTCAAATTTTCTTCTTTGTCAGAGGAGCAGGATAATCTAAAGTATTGTTTAATGCATTGTTATCTAGGTATCTAGCATTTCACTGAAATTCTGTTGAACAGTTCTTCCTCAGGTTAAAAAAAAAATTGGTTGCTCCTCAATAAACTTTGGTGTAGTACTTTGGTTAATTGAGCGACTCAAGAACAGCGTTAACCTTCCACAAAGCTCCTGAGCTATCATCTCTTGGATTACTTTATTCGTTTTATTCTATATATGTCACTATTATGTCATTTTCTAAGAGAATGTCTTTTCCCAGAAGAATAATTTCCCAGTTTTTCAAATTTTGCACGTTGCAATCTGTTCAGCACGTTGTGACAAATTCTATTTTTAAAAATGTGCTATAGCGAATACAGTTTTATTGATTCATTGATTAGCTCAGGGAACGTCAAATTTGCAAGCTGTGTTTTTTGTAATAAGAAAGTGGTCAGAAAGCACTGGTTTGTATGGGAAAATAATTTTGTCAATCCTAAGACTAACAACTAGGTCCAATTCATGGCTGGGACAAGGCACAGGGCTCTGCAACATGTTGGACAAACCAAATTTGCATTCAGTATCGAAATTAATTACTTTTTTAGTGATTCATAAGGAATTCAAATTGTCTGTGAAGGCCACATTGTTTAATGCACACCAGTCAATCAGCCTGCGATTTAGAGTCTACTGTGCATGCTGGAGTAGGGCCCGCAAAAACAACATGTTTGGGATAAAGATAATATCCATGTTAAACTAAACAAGTTCATCCAAAACAAATAAATAAATCAAAACAAATCAATTAAAGTTAAACAGCTTCCAAAATAAATTAGGCGTGAAAGCCATCCTACGTGATAACAGCTTGGATAAGCAGTACCTATCAATGTCTACAAAAAGTCAAATGACGCTGGCTTTTATTCCCACTGCTTAATTAGTTAACAGTCCCTATAACATACGTTGGTTTTGCCTTTTTTTTGTGGAATGTTAGTTATTATTTTGCATAGTAGGACCTGTGGGTACATTGGAAGATAAAATCAATAATTTTCTTCTCCAGGTATCTTTAGAATCTATTATCTATTATCTTCACCGCCCTTGTTTTTATACTTGATACAATCCAATGAGAACAGAGTTGAAACAATCTGTGAGTGTCTTGGAGGCAGAACCGGTGGTTCATCCCAGTCGATAGCATGGCTGTGAAGGCCTGCCCAGACCATAATAATGCTGCTGGTTCTTACTGCACTGGTACACAGACTAAATGACAGACAAGAACAACATTTGTTTCATGATTCCAAAGAGGTTTTTTAATTTTTTTTAACAGCTGTAATATTGCAGCACTACAGGTGTTGAGGAATGGTGCATAGGCGTCAGAAGTTTGTCATCGTTTAGGATAACCGTGGTCATCCAAGAGGTCTCAACACAAACCTTCCTCCAAACTTCCTTCCACATTGTGGAATAATATGTCATATTCACACATCATCTGACAGTTGATGGAAATAATATCTACTGGTTCCTGCTTTCGCCTATGAAAGTGAATGGGGATGTGTCTACAGTCAATGGCACCTACAAATCTGTGATGCTAGCTCAGAAAAACTGTGCAGATGAACCTACAGCTCCTGCTCTGCAAAGTTATAAATGACGTGTAGGGGTGTGAAGATTCCAGCGGCTTTATTAAAAGTACAGCAAACGGTACTCTCTTATTTATTGTTTTGTATGATATCGCCACGCAGCATTCAAACTACCCAGAGGAATCAAATAAATGGGTCATTAAAATGGGTCATTAAAAAAATCTGAATTGTGGGGTGCAAGGAGTTTCCCACGTTGTCCTTTGGATCTCAGTCAAGGTTCCAGGGTCTCAGTTCATCAGACACCACTCCTTGAAAGCCTGAACCTCATTGGAAATTCCTGTTCATAGTAATAAGTTGACAAGTTTTCCAAATGTTTTTTATGTCCCTCCCTGAGCCAATAAGCTGAGCCTAAGGATGGACTAAAATGAATACCATACTTGAGTGTTTCACTGAACCTCAGAGCTCTGATGTTAGAACAGAATATACAGACGTGGTCAAATTTGCTGGTACCCTTACAGCACATAAATAATATAATGCTTCATTCCTCCTGAAAAGTGATTAAATTAAAGCCATTGCATCAATGTATACTTGCCTGCCTTGATATGTCATAGAATAAAGCAAAAAAAGCAGTTTATTACAGTGATATTAATTATTAATTAGTGAAATTAACAGTGAAACTAATTAGTTTCTTTAATTACGATCACACACTCCAATCTTGGAATCAGTCATTCCAAGTAGGCACTGTGCTGTTTGGTATCATTGTGTGCACCACACTTAACATGGACCAGAGAGGGCAAAGGAGAGAGTTGTCTGAGGAGATCAGAAAGAAAATAATAGACAAGCATGGTAAAGGTAAAGGCTACAAGACCA
>JAOVYW010006403.1:0-11549 GCA_025775045.1 Hiodon tergisus
AGTTACGGTGCTGAGGGTATGGAGGCAGCCAATAAACAGACAAGATCCTTCAGTTACGGTGCTGAGGGTATGGAGGCCTCCAATAAACAGACAAGATCCTTCAGTTACGGTGCTGAGGGTATGGAGGCAGCCAATAAACAGACAAGATCCTTCAGTTACGGTGCTGAGAGTATGGAGGCAGTCAATGGACAGTTTCCCCTATTTTGGCCTATATGATTTCCCGTAGCTTAGATTTACCGCCACGCATGTTTTATTTGTCATCCAGTTGATGACAAAAAGTTGTGATGAATGATGAGAAAACATTAAAACATTTTTTTTAAATGCCACTCTTTCCATAAAACCCTGGGGAATTTCCCCAGGTCAGGCAAAATTTTATCTGCATATCAGAAAATCACCGGAATGCATCAACTTTAAAATAACACTTATGAGCTAAACAAACAGTTACAGCATTTTAAGCTAGCTACAGTTCTAATAGTCCCCTTTTGTAGAGGTGCACTTTGTAACTTTCTGACTGTAGTAGCTGTTGGCATTTCATTTTCACACTTCACTGAAACTAAACTGAACCGTGCAAAACATGTGCATTGGGCGTACTGACACACCTCTGGTGCATACAAAGATAAAGATACTCATGCACACCACACAAGGTTTTCACGGGCTTTCTGGAATTTCAGTGCGTGGTGCCTCTCAACCCTCAGAATTAATACTAATACGAAGTCTGTGGCTCCAGATTTAGAAAAGAAAACCTGTGGTTACAGCTAACTGAGATGTGAAACCTTACTACCAGTAACAGAGAATGCTTTTTCTTAGCTGAATACATCACATACAATCAGACAGTGTGTTTCTTAAGAACAAGAAGCTTAGGTGCCTAAAGATTAGGGCCCTGATAATATCATGGTCGAAGTTCATTCTAAGAATATAAAAGGTTACTTATAATACAATAGTATTATCATTATTATCAATATTATATGAGTAGCTGAGTGATTATTTGCTTAAGAATGCATTACGTGTAAAATGCTTATTTTTGATGGGGTTTTATGCTTCAGTTTATATTTTAGAAAATGCCCTTAAAATGGGAGTCAACCACATATATGTGGCCCCTGGAATTATCTACTGCTGTATTTACACTGGCCAGAGGACGGCGGTTAATGTACCACTGCTCTATTCCGTTTTGGGGGGTTTTTTTTGGCTGTTAAAGAAAGCATTCTAGTTGGACAGCTAGATTAACTCAAACCTTAATCTTCCTTTTTTACATTAGGGATGACGTATCACACTCTGACAGATTGTGCTTGGTGTCAGAGGTGACAATAATTGAGTATTTTTGTCAACTGAGGTGCGTTCCCCAGCACTTAATGATAACTAATCAAAGTAAGGTGGTCGTTAAAATTACTAATGTGTCAGTTCATTTTAGAAAGACTTCCTCATTATATGGCACCTGGTGGCCTCCATAGCACGTCCTCTGGTTAAAGGGCTACCGTTGGACATAATTTTTGTAAGGTAATTGTCCTCAGTTTGCCCCTCGTCTCCCCCACTCTCACTGCGGTAATTTGAGCCGTAGCCCGGGAGGGATTAAACTGCATTTTTAAGTTTTGTTGGCACACGCATGTGCTACGATAATTACAGATGTTTCTGTGTGTGCCTTCCAACAGGCTGAAGGCTGTGGTTGAAATCTACGTATGGTCTGTCCCTCTCTTTGGAAGACATGTGCAGACCCATGAGTCCTGACGCATCTCGTTTACCTTAACACTGATTTCTGATGTAACTGGTTCAGTGCTTTAAAATGAATGTATTATATATTTATTAAATATTGTGATTTTATTTCAATACTACCGGTTGGGCAACATTGGATTTTGTGCTATTTATGCTCATTGGATAGCCTCAGGTCTTGACTGTAGTGGTAATTTAGTCACTGCAGTATTCAATCCTCAGTTTGGTCAAAGGCTCCGCTCATACTGGGCCGTTATTTTAGTTGTCTTCAAGGTGTCATTTGTCTGACAAAGCACATGGATCTATTTGTCAATAAAGATAATGTTCTTCTACACACTTCTGTTAAATTATGTTAATTGGTTAGTGACTTTATACCGACTTCACCTCACAGATAATAAAGCATCTAGTCACAAGACGTAAAAAATAGCTACTATGAAAACTGCATTTGTTATAACTAGCTTCTAGCTTTGTTCAGCTTCTCGTTAAAAATTAAATTTGTAAAAATTGAATTGAGGTGTTCAGGTAGCTACAGTGTTCCAATACGGAGTTTGCAACCTTTTTTTTTTGTATGCACAAAGGATAAACACTCCTTGTTTTTCTACGCTGGAATTACTCTGAAGTACCCGTCTGTCAAACCTGCTGCTGAAGGAACCCGTCCATGTGGTTACCCATCACCCGCCCATACCCAAAAAGCCATCAACGTCAATACTAGGAGAATATTTCAATAAGGCAATTAGGCCATTCTACTCATTAAGTGTTTGGCTGGAATTAAAGCCTGCCCAGCCCATGCGCAGAGGTCCTACAGGACCAGGATTGAGTACCACTGCTCTACTGGGTCAGCACCAAAACGGTACTTTTAGCTGCTTTGATTGAAGCACTTAAATGTTTACACTATTTTTTAATGACCAGAATGCTTCTGGTGATCAAAGGTCATCTGCATTTCGGTAGATCCCTTTTTTTTAAAGTCCCTTTTTAAACTCAAGTCCCTTTTTAAACTTTGGTGGCGGACCCAGGTGAAATGCAACTCCAGAACGGCCAGGGCAGGCAGCACTGCGCCCTGTAACTGGGGGGATCTGAATCAGGGCTACTGTGAAGCAGGCGTGGAGAGCATCTGTGGAACTCTAAGGCCTTTGCACATGGCACAGAGAAAATGTGTGCGGAAAATCGCACACACTCACGTTTAACCTCAACACTTAAAGCTCCATACAAATGCTTGCCCAGTAAATGTTAATAGGGTTCCATTGCTATTGCACCATTTATCCCACATTGTCTGGCCTGATTTTCAATGCAGAGGAATTGTTTACTTTAGCCTTTACATTGGATTTGTACACAACACAGTTTTTAAAAATGGCTTAATAAAGTCGCCCACACTAGAGGCGGTTTTCAGCCAGTCAAAGCAAAAAATGAAAGAGTTGATCATGGAAATACATTAGAATTCTCCCTGGGGTGATATCGTAGTCATTTCATATCTCTTACTGATACTTGCTTGTTTTCTTCCAGATCAAATTTTCTCTGGTCCAGTGGAGGACACTGATCCCAGCAGCTTCGTGCCAGAAATGGTACGTTCTCCTTAAAGTTCCTCTGAGCGACAGGCTTGTTTAAGAAGTAGGCCCTGCGCAGTAATGTGTATGTTGGATTGTCTTGTGGATTCAATGGCTAGATGATCCTTATATATAACCTATATTCAAAAGGTTGCGTTCTTTAATATGCATGCAAGTGAAGAACATCAAACTCTTGGAATTTTATTTTTGTTTGGATGTCCCAAGCATACCTACCGTGTTTCAATCATATGTGAAAGTTTCAAACAGTTCATATGAAATACGAGCAAACTGCTAGATGTTGAAGTATCCATGGGTGATACAGATACAGAGGGCACCTAACATTAGCAGCATCTTGGTCCGCAGTGATATAGTCTGTAAACCGATGGCCTCATTTGAAGTTTTATTACTCCCATTGAAGTTTTTAGCTTTATATTCAAAGACAAGTTGCTGCTTGTACATCTTTATTTATCTGCATATTAGAAAGTATCTGTTTCTCCTGCAGAAGTTGACACCTATCAGATTTCCTGCTCAACTCATGCTGCCTCTATCTCGGACAATTTCTGAAAAAATGTGTCAGAGGCGCAGTCCATGCTGTTGTAGTAAAAACGTTGAAGCGACTCGTCTGCTCAGTAGGCTTATAGAAGCAGAATTTTATTATATGGAGATGGAGTGATTCACAGAGTGATTCACAGAGTGATTCACTGAGTGAACTTTCATTTCTGCAGTCTTTTAAATCCAACATTCCAGTTCAAGTTACAGAGCCCCAAGGTAAGCCTACTATTTCTATTTTTGTTGTAAAATTAGTGTAACTCACACCTAAACTCCACAAAACAGTTCAACTGTCTGATAGACTCCAAAATATAAATATTCTCATTAAGGAGAGGGGTAGTAAACTGTATCCATCACCCAGAGAGTATAGAGGCCTGAAGAATGTCTTCAGTGTTGGCTGTATTTTCTACACGAGTAAATGTTGTTAAAATATGCCTTGAATAAACAAGTAGGAGTAAAGGTTTATCTGGAGAAGACGGTATGACTACAAGACATTTGTTATAGAAACATATATATTTGTGGTAGATCAGATAGTTGGAGCTGCAAAAAATATATAAATAATAATTTAAATCGTAAAATGAATTGTATTTAATTATTATTTTCAATTATGGAAGCCCTGTCGCCAGAACCTGTAACTCTGCCGCTGACCTCTATGCCGCCTGCACACCTGACGTCTTCCTCTGACCGGATAAGACAGGTGAGCTGTGTGCAAATCCACTGAAGGTAAAATAACCATCTCTGAACCTTGTTGTAATGTTGGCGGTGTGCTAAAACTTGTGAACGTGTGGTACACACTTCGGTTAGAGATTTTGATGTTTTGAGATGTTGTTGGCAAAAATGGCGCTGTTGTGTGTATGGAAAAAATATATAAAATGGGCTGATTAAACAATTTCAAATAAATTAAACTAGAAGCTTTACTCAAGGACACTATTTCCTATTCCATTTATCTTTTGAAATGTAATATTGTCCCTAAGGGGTATTATTTTAAAATGGTGACTCTGTGTATATCTTTGGGGGGTCTGTGTGTGTGTGTGTGGGTGCGTGCGTGCTTGCGCGTGTGAACGAGTGTGCATGTTAGGGATGTTATTTTACTTGCGTTGTAGTACAATTTGGTTTAAGTGCATTTTTGCCTTATTTGCAAATATAAAGAGGTTCGTACCTGGTACAGCCATTTATACATTGTTTAATTAAGTCTTTTGTCTTTCATAATAGTTTTTTGTATTTTTGTTTGTTTGTAGTTTTTAAAAGGTATTTCTAAATTTGATATTTTGTCTCATTTGAAAATTCTGGTACTTTCCATACTCGTGAACCCCACGCTACCTTGCTGTACAATGTAGTAAAGTTAGACGTTTTGAGCTGCATTTGGTATTTATGTGCCATTGTCACAGTTCGGTCACTGCTGAACCGGTTTTAAAAATCTGTGTTATCTGACATTAAAAAAAGAAATCCCACTGCCATAATAAATGCAAAATCACAGACTTTATTTAATTGTTTTTATTTAATTGCAGCCAGTTGACAATGGGACCAAGTACATCTATACAAGAACAATTCCAGAAGGTATATAATTCCAAATTGGATCATTGTTTGAAAATATTTTTATTGTTTATTGTATTTTGAAAGACACATTTATTTTACAATATTATGGATCTCTTTAGGAAAGATATAGACTTCACATTTCAAGATAGATCACAGCCATGAAATGTTAAAATCTAATTTCTACTGCATGGGAAATGCTGTTACTGTAGAATGTGTTATTATTTAGACAACTATTACTCAATATCTTCCTAAAACCTTTTCCCATAAACTAAAAAAAACCTATTGATATAAATAAATATATAAAAAAGACTATATGCCCCCCCCCCCGCAGACATTTTCAAAGATCTGCCGTATTCGGACGGCCCCTGTGAGAAGTGCTGTCGACCGGCCCCGCCGCCCAAGATCAGCGACCTGATGAACGATGAAGACCTGCTCTACACGCTGCGCCTGAAGCTGGACCCAAACCACTGCACCATCAAGAACTGGAAGAACTTCGCCAGTCGCTGGGGTATGACCTACGATGAGCTGATGCTGCTGGAGTACCAGACCCAGGGCTCCGCCCACAGCCCCACCCAGGAGTTCCTGCTGCGCTACAACCAGAAGAGCGTCACCGAACTCAGCGAACTGTGCCTGATCTACCAGCGCATTGACGTGCTCCGCGTGCTGCAGCGCTGGGTGGAGAAAGACTGGCCCTCCCGCTGGCAGAAGGCCCACTAGCACGCAGAGGAAGCGGAACACTTCTTCCTTTGTACCCCCTGGTTTCTCCTGGAGTCTTCCTTTGTACTCCCTGGTTTCTCCTGGAGTCTTCCTTTGTAACCCCTGGTTTTTCCAGGAGTCTTCACGTGGTATCATGTGCACCAATTGCTTAACTGGAGGAGGACTGTGCCTCCAAGCGGCCAAGAGGTCCACATTGACTGTCTCTCGCGTGTGTTGTTTTTGTGGGCCGGCAGAGTGGCGTGGACCAAACAGATCAAATCTAAACGCTAAAACGTTCGGGGATCGCCTCTCTGCGTTTTCTTAGGCCTAGGACAACCCTGTCATTTTGTGAGTTTTCTTGGTTTGCTTTTTTCCGGATTCTGAGAATATTTTAAAGCATCTGCTTCTCGCCGTGTTTTTTCTTCTTTCTCTTTTATTAAAAGGATTTTTTTTATCAATGGAAAAAATTTATATGCTCACTAACCAGCTTGGTTTAAGTTCCTCAGTTTACTTTCATTCCTGCTATATATGTGGTGTTGGTTTATTTTCTGTCACTAACAATCCGTATGATTTGTCTGAGAGGAATCTTAATTTTTACTACATTCTATTAAATGTTGTGGGACGTTTAGTTTAAGGGTACTTGCTGAACATGCCTGTTGATATGAACAATATGACAGGGTAAGACATCTTAAGCTCAATCTGAAACGATAAACCTGGAACTAGCTAGTAAACACTGTTTAGATAAGAAAGTTGGTAATCCCTTTAATTTATTAAACCAATGTGAGATATTGGAAAATGCGAGATAGTGGGTTACCTAGTTCACGGCAACCTTGTAATGACAAGATGACATGAATGATAACATCCGCTGGGCTAACTAGAAATTCCCCTCAAGTTCCCAAGAACCTTCGACTGTATTTAAAAATAAAAATTTAATTAATTTTTCCCGCTCTTCCACTTCAAAACTAAATCATCATTACCATGATGTAGCGGCACGTATATTTTATATTAAGCATGTAGATCTTGAACAAATTAGGAAGTTCATTTTATGAACCCGAGACCGACATTCTTGTTTTCAAAAGCCCTAATTGTCAACCGACTGTGTTACTTTTGAGATTCTTAAGGATGAGGTCAACCTTGTGGTGAATGAAATGTGCACAAATGTCTGCCTGTTAGGTATCCATTAACAGAGAATTTCGTCTGACCGATGATTTATTTATTTCGTCATATTTTTATTTATCCTAAATTAAATTGTTTTTTCTTTGATGATGTCACTTGTCGTTTTAACTGGATCTTCTTCTGGTTCTCACATGGGGTCCTGAAATATTAATTTATTCTAAAAAAACAAAACAAATGTCGAATATCATTATTATTTTAAAATCTGCTCGGTACAGGGACATTTAGGTGTTTTTATGACTCCAGATGTCTTGCGGGGCCTAGCATTTGAAAATATCCCGCTAAGCACTCCAGAACAGATGACGACACAAGGTGCAGGGGGTATCAATTTCAAAGGCAGCTACGGGCACGTTTTTATGGTAACTGGAGAAGGATAATTAAAGTCCATGCCACCATCCCACACTAAGCTAAATTAAATAATGATAATAAGTATGATATATAAGATTTTTGTTAATTTAGGATAAATTACGATTTTAAGGCCTGTCGTGTATACCAGTACAGGATCCCTTTAACTAAAGGTCATCATTCTTACTTCAGTGCACAAAGCTTCATACAGGAGATTGACTTTTGTCTTTACAAAAGTGAATGTGAAATTTAATAAGGAAGAGTTACTCATAGTTACTCGTGGAAAAAAAAAAAAAAGTCTATTCATTTAATTGAAATGTCTATCTATTGTGACCAGGTGGGTGCAGTTGCGTGCACAATTAGAGGAGCACTCCTGGGTACTCCTGAGCTGGAGTGGATGGAAATCTGCAGGGCTTACCTCGGTTCATTGCTAACTGGCTGTCCGGGTCCCGGAAGGCTGCGATTTCCGCCGAGAAGGAGGTACCTATCTTCCAGTCGGCACTTAACGTCTTCTTCGGGCTACGCAGCCTGCAAAGGGTGGTCGGAGGCAGTTGGAACAGAGGAGAGCAGTAATGGTAGCCCCCCCGTGTGTGCCGACGGGACTAGTAGCAAACCGCTGAGACGCATTAGCAAGATCGGCAAGGATTAATGCGAAAAACACAAAAATAAATTAAATTACATTTGTAGAAAGAAAGAAAAATCCAAAGCTGCGTATCCAGTTCTGCCATTTCTATTCTTCAGTTGCATTCGTGATTCCGGTTAGCATTAGTAGGGTTTGACATTCGAAATATTTGACAATGTAATAGTTTATGTAATCGAGTTTTTCTACGTTTTAAATCTCCATTTTTGTGTATAATGCTGGAAGACTGTACAGTTGGCACATTTAATCCCTTTCTCTGACAGTGAAATCAGTTGGGGTAAAAAAATTTTTTATTTTTACGTGTGTTATTTTTTTTATGTGTAAAATTATTTAATGTGTATTTTTCCCTTTCTGTTCCATCCAGTGCTCTACCCAGTGAAACATGGGTCTACACTTTTTGCTAACGCGATGGAAATTATGGTTAAATAGGTTCAACTACGGCACCCCTTCTTGAATTTATTCCGAAAAACACTGTGGTCTGTTTAGAAGATTACTGAATCACTTCACGAGTCTGTGAATCTTACGTCGTTGATTGTGAAAGCATATTGTCCTGACGTGACGACGCCTGTTTGATGACGGTTTCTACGTACTGTTTTGTGCACGCGTCGTGTTTACCCTTTCACTGTCTCCTCTGCCATTTCTCTCTCCGCTGTCACGGGTGTGCGTCGTAGGAGAGCTCGGTGTGTTGTTTCCATCCCTGTATTTATTGCATCTCTTCGAACTCCTTAGGTTTTCAATTACTTGTGTGTTCAAGTGATGTGAACATTTTTAGAAAACAATAAAACAATTGTGAAAATGGGTTGTATGTCTTATGCACACACTGCTAAAAGATCCAAAGTCACGTGTAGTATCACACTATATAATAATATAATATTATGATAATATAATTGTGTGTATTTTGAATAACCACTAATAATTTACTTTAAATATTTAAAGTTATTGTTACTTTAAATACTATGTAATTTATTTTTGAACGTAAGACAGTCATTTAATTTCATGTTCATAAGAACAGCTTGCTTATGTTGTTGATGGGACTTTGTTTCGTTTAGTAACAATATGACTGAATGTAAGCACTAGAATGTAATTAGGGTTAGTCATAAATATTAGAAGTTTTCTATTAAATTTTTCCACGTGTTCTTTAAATAATATTTATTCAGAATAAAGCTAATTGAAAGCTTGATACATCATTACATGACAGCATTTTTAAAAGTATGAGAAAAAGTAAAACACCCTTTCTTTATATAAAAGTAATTTAAACTGAATTATATCTGGTACACCTTCATTCTTGCAAAATATATTTGTTCTATAAGGGAAGAAGAAATACTAACTTAAATTATTTTAATAGCTGAATACAAATAACTGAAAAACCAAAAAGTAAAAAGCAGAACATTATAAGTAAACACAGATTTCTTATTTACAACATAGTACATATATTCAAGATCAAACATTTTTACATGGCCGTGGCGGTGGTAATTAAAAGCACATAGTTAATGCAGTGTAAGGTTTCTGCTTCAATTTCCCCTTGGCTGATTTCCATATCGCCAAATTAGGATGAATGTATTGACAGATATTTTTAATTACTCCGTTCAATGTTTTTAAATGGACTTGTATTGAAGATGAGATTGTAAAATACGTTGAACTGCTTTTAGTTCATTCTTTGTAACTGTGTTTGAGAGGCAGAAAGACTTGGCAACATGATCCGTTTGTTTACAACTGGAACAGCATCAGATGGTGGGTTTGCTAGCTGGATCTTTCACGGGTTTGGACCGAGAGTTCATGAACCTTTCCAGTGTTTCTAAAACGTCAGTAGATCGGGATGGCGTTTCTTGCTCCCGACTGGCCTGATGAAAATCTGTCATATTTCGTTTGATAAATGGTTTGCTCGAGCTGGGCTCACATTTAGGGGCGTTAAAGCTCAGTCCAAGGTTTCCAGAATTTTCCCGGAGCGTATCGTGAAAATGAATACCAGGCAATCTATGTGTTTTGAACATTGGTACTTCTTCCTGATCATCAGGCAATGTTGCCTCTCTCGTTTTCTGTTTCTCGTATGCATCTATTTTGAGGTCTGGGCTTATATCTGGGCCTTTCAGGTGAGTTTCAGGTAAATTCAGAGATGATCTGTTAGGAGTTTTAGGAGGAAAGACAGTCAGGTCTGGTGTCTCCAAACTTCCATCTAAATCCATGTCTTGTGCTTCCTCTTTCGGTCGTGAGAGTCCAAAGTTTGGCATCTTAAAAGTGGGTAATGAGTATTTACCTGATGGGGTGTTGATTTCAGCGTCAGGGGCTGCTAAGAAAAGATCAGGGCCTTTTAGATCTGCTTTGGGTAAATTCACTTTCATGGGTGGAACGTTTCCTTCAATCATGGGTGTAGAATGAGTTAGGTCAGGTGTTGTCAAGTCTGTTTTAATATCATAATCTGGACCTTTCACTTTTGGTCCTGACAAACCAAATGTGGGCAACTTAAAGGTAGGCATTTTATTTGCGGGTTCATTAATGTCAACATCTGGAGCTTTCAGATCTGGTTTGGATAAATTTAACCATTGGTCTGGTGTCTTGACTTCTGCTTTAATCTTGGGTGCCGAGAGATTCAGGTCCGGTGTCTTCAATTCTGTATCAAAATCATCTGTTCCTTTCACATTTGGCCCAGAAAGTCCAAATTTGGGCATTTTCATTGTAGGCATTTTGAATTTCCCTGAAGGAGCGTTAATGTCAACATCTGGAGCATTCAAATCTAGTTTGGGGGTTTGTAAGTCTTCTTTGGGTAAATTCACATCTAGGTCTGGTGTATTGAATTCTCCTTTTATCTTGGGTGCTGAGAGATTCAGGTCCGGTGTCTTCAGTTCTCCATCAATATCAACATCTGGTCCTTTCACTTTTGGCCCAGAAAGGCCGAATTTGGGCATTTTCATTGTAGGTGTTTTGAATTTCCCTGAAGGTGCATTGATGTCTACATTTGGAGCATTCAGATCTAGTTTGGGGCTTTTTAGGTCTGCTTTTGGTAAATTGACATCTAGGTCTGGTGTATTGAATTCTCCTTTAATCTTGGGTGCCGAGAGATTCAGGTCCGGTGTCTTTAGTTCTCCATCAAAATCAACATCTGGTCCTTTCACTGTTGGCCCAGAAAGTCCAAATTTGGGCATTTTCATTGTAGGTGTTTTGAATTTCCCGGAAGGAGCATTAATGTCAACATCTGGAGCATTCAGATCTAGTTTGGGGCTTTTTAGGTCTGCTTTTGGTAAATTGACATCTAGGTCTGGTGTATTGAATTCTCCTTTAATCTTGGGTGCCGAGAGATTCAGGTCCGGTGTCTTTAGTTCTCCATCAAAATCAACATCTGGTCCTTTCACTTTTGGCCCAGAAAGTCC
>JAOVYW010006405.1:0-11547 GCA_025775045.1 Hiodon tergisus
GAAGATTTTTCTGATTTAATGTTTAATCTGACATAAAATTCAACACTAATAAAAGGTTTCATTCTCATAAACAATTTATCAAGTGAATTTCAAGTTGAAGCTTGGCAACATAAAGGAGGTTCAGTAAGTTTGGTCTTTTGTGCTGAAATGCAAGTGATGTGACATAGGTGAGGAAAAAACTGTTGTATTTCTAGCAAAAAGAAAGTGCGATTTTCAGTGTTCCTTGCAGTGACTATGAGATTTTGGTCACACACAGTACTTTGAATGACTTATAATGACTGCCACACATTCTCTACCACCATTATATATTATGAAAGGTGTCTTTTAAGTGAAAGTAACTGCAAGCAAAAATGTAAAATTTTAAGATAGAAAACCATTTAGCGATATGAGCGGTGTGGCGTTTATTTTTAAACAGCCTCCTAGCACATTCTGACTTGTGGATACCTCACTGGATGCTGGTTCATGTTTTCACCCCGGCAACACCAGCGATCTATCAATCATGGCATGACATCACTTTTTCAGTCAAACCCAAAACACAAGTAGCTGATCTGAATTGGTTGCTTTTTTTTTAAATGTAATTTGGGCCATTTCATGCATGTGCATAATAACTACAATTCAAACGATTATATAAAGAAAACCAAAACATAACGGATAACTTACAGGCAATGTCATATTTCTGTTAAACTGACTTTAAAGTGTTTATCTAAATGAAATGTTGGGGGAAGTAAATAATAAAAGGTTGAACTCGGTATAATCCTGCACAGCTTCGTCATCTGTATCCAGTGAAGCTTGTCAGACCCACATACGGTGTTTTGACACTTTTGTTCACATTGTTTTCACAAGCTGCTGTTGTCATCTTCGGAGACAGTTTAAACCGGCCTTCTTAAAATCTGGGATCTTTTATCAGTGAAGATAACGAGGGTGTTTATGAACTGGGTTTGTTGATATATAAATTAGCTAGCTATTCAATATACTATGTGTTCAAAGTAGCACATACACGTTGTTTTTTGTTGATTAAACTTAGCACTCAAAACTGTCTTAATTAAGCCAATACATTTTTTTTTGGGGGGGGGGGGGGGATTTAAACCTGACATATGACTGAGCTCAAAACATGGGATAATTAGACTGCATACAGAAGATACTTTAATTTGAAAAGCACACCTTATAATATAGCTTTCAATATTCAAAAATGAATTGTGTGATTTAAATAAAACCAGCTGTCCTCAACCTGCACACAGTTTTTTATGAGACAGAAATATAATATACATGTTGGAAACGGACCGTGTGCTTTAACAAAAGACTGAGCAACAAAACAAAAGATGGGCTAGTAAAGTTCTTCAAAAGAATGTGATAAGCTAGAAGATTTGTTATTTGTCACTTTATTTCTGCCCCTATTTTAAAGAACTTGGTTCAAGTCCTACATCAAATATAGTTATTTTCCTTTGATTTACATCTGAATGGGTCAAAGTAAAATGTCCAAAAAGGGCCAGAGAAATTGCAGTGATAACTATTGTTGTGAGGTTAGACAGAATAAACAGCCTGTGCTTGTCATTTTCCTTCTCTTGGGGGTTTTTCTTTTGAGAACTTGAATTCCGAGGAACACCTTTAAATTCCAATTTAGTCGAGAATAATCTGTTGTTAGCTGCGACACAATGAGATACGCTGAAACTTTGCTGGTAATCTACAGAGCAAAACCCCCTAATCACACAGCCCCAGATGACACAGCTTGTTTCCTTTTCCCCTGCTTTTCCAAAGGACGTTGAGATGGGGGTGTTGAAACGGCAGATTTCTCAACAGGACTGTTGGTCTTCGTTTCGAACTCCCTCCCCATACCTGGTAACGTTATCAGGCTGCTCAGAGGAGATTTGGAGACAAGGTTTGGTGGAACCCCGCCCTTGGAAGTCGTGCCATATAGACTTTGAGAATTGAACAGCAGCTTGCCTGCGTTGAAAGGTCAATTTGTTACTAGTACACTCGCCAAATAAAATAAGTCGGTGCTCATTTATGGAACTGATAATGACGTGAACTAAGGCCTCACAATTAGTTGTTGTGTTTTAAACACCCAAAAATTCCCAACGTGTAATCAATCTAGCATTATTTAACTGGTGCCCATTAACAATTGACAGGCACACATCAACAACACATATCGTACGTTGCACAAAAGGTCTACTGCATTCAGAATGCACCTCCACAACCAAATACGATAAACACCCATTTTCAGCATTTGTTTTTGGTGCAAGGCTTCTGTTCTTGTCACTGCATATGGAAGCCATCGCTAAGACAGAAGCATGCCGTTTGGAGCCAGAGGAGCTGGATGGGAATGTATTCCTGGTCTCTCTGATGTCTCCCACAAAGCAAGAGAGCTGCACATTACATGTGCCACATAAAAGCAACCCCCAGAAAAATGCACTCCAAACTGGAAAATTTGATGTCTCTTAGTTTTTAGGGCGGTCGGGAGCTTCTACTTCGCCACAATCATACGGAGAAAAAGAAAATTCAAATCGGTATTTAAAAAAAATAATCGAAGTATATTACAGAACACTCCCGAAATGTATTTATATCAAATGCCTCAAAAACCCCGGTATGGCTCACCCGGTAGATGTGCCGAGTTTCGCTCGCTCCGACTAGGATCTACATGCCTGGATAAGATAGGACTCCACGCTTGGATCCTGTACTCAGCAAATGAAATCACAAAGGGCTTTGCAACCACACCAGCCACGTGTTCTGCTGCTCAACTGGCAGCTTGGTATGGAGAGCAACACTAGCAATGTTTTTAGTTAATAAATATTCCCATTTAAACCAAGGGTTGTTCTCCGAGTTCCTTACACATTTGTATTGACGGCCCAGTAATCACATTTAACAGATTTGAATTCAATAGCATTTCCCGTTTTTTGTAAGCAATTACAACTCGCAATTAAAATGATTGTGTTCTTAATTTTTTTCACATTAGCTAGAGCTGCGTCTAACAGCTCTAGCTAATGTGAAAAAACAGGGTCAAACTAGTGCCCATATTTAATTCTAAACACTTTAAAACGATTACATAAAAATATGCAGATAACGTCAAAAACCGCAACTGCTCGGTAACATGGTTTGTTTGGGCGGAAATCATGAATAACTCGGGGAACAACGTATAAAGTTAATTTTCGATTGTTCTCGTCGTGATTCACTTATACTGTTCGTTTTAAACGTTTTCACATCCATATCTATTTTATGGTTAAACGAGTAACGGCCGTGCGATGATTTACAGTCCTGGTGAAAGGACGTTCCCTTCCAGCTCGAATGAGGAATGCCCTCTGTAGTAGCATTGAAGCACAATCCGGTTACGTAACCGAAGCTCACGTTTTGCACTTACGCCACCCTTTTAAAATCTTTACATTTAAGAATATTAAAAAATACCTTTAGGAGATTCACGTATAAACTACTTTCGGTTATTTTGCGTTTAGCCCAATAAACTGCGGTAGCATCAACAAACAGCGAATCTAGTTAGCAAATCAATTTATTTTACGACCAAAATGCACACACCCATTATGTTCCGCATGCTGGCTGTGCTAAAATCACCAGCGCGGTTCGTTGGAACACACATCTAACGTGAACAAAGGTTTCCGTCAAGGCGTAGGTTTATGTGTAACTGTTCTCAAAAACTACACCATTAAACTTCGGCTACCGGTATTTTAAAGACTATCCACGTGCACGCTTTCCTTTTCTAGGAACCATGCCTACCGTGGTGTCCGCTTTCTGGAAACCTTCCGCCAATGGACTACATTCTTAAGTTAGAGCTCGTTATTAGAATCGATTTGTTTTTTTTTACAGATTGCGAGCAGGTTTGAATAAATGCAGTTGTCGTGAGGATTAATTTGTGATTTTACTTTTTTCACATTTCGATTCCCGCTTTCGTCGTAACTTTTGGCGCGAGTTTTTGCTGTGGAAGAATACACCGTAGTACTGACAAAATGCTTGTGCGACCACACCTACAGGAGTTACTTAGGCTTGGGGTTGCGAAAGTGGTTGGTTGTCGTACTAGAATGGATTTTCCTTCCTGAATAATCGCGTGGTCGGCAATATCGAGAAGAACCACTATACATATTTCCAGTTTTTATTTTTGGTCTCCAAACAAGATTGCTTTCATTTATTTATAGACTTTTAAAGAACATTTTCTAAAGGTAAGCTGTTTTATAATCGTACCATATAGGAAGTCTGCTGTAGCAACGATACTGGTTTTTTTTCGTATTTAAATTCTAGTTGACAAGTCTTCTGTTAAAGATAATTTATGTTGTTATTCTTTTTATTTAATTATCCTTGTTAAGTTTAGTGTACTATAAGGCAAAGTCACTTACTAAATTGTCTATTTAATATGGATTTCCCTTGGCTTATTCCAGTACTAGGCTACAGTTGTCACCGTAATGAGCCGGTTGTCACGTTTTAAACTGGAGGACGTGTATTGCCAATAATTAGACAAGTTATTCCCGAAATGAAATGAAATGTCACCGTCGCAGATTTTAAGTGTTACCTTTGCCAGTGATCTGGAAACTAAATGTGGCAACATTGTTGGAGGGCTGTAAACGACAGCACGAGGTAGACTGGTTTCGCAGGGATTAATGTTCCTGTGAGGACCTGCCTAAAGCCAGAGGGTGGGTGGCCATGCTGCTGCCTAAAGCCAGAGTCTGCTACTCTACCCCAGTGCAGGCTGTTGTTGTTTTCTTAACTAGTTGAGAGGTAGTTGTAATATTCGTTTTTGTAATCCTAAAATTTAGATTAATCTGTTAGATTTTAAGACCCCCAGCTAACCTTTCGGTTAAATGTAACGCCTAAATACAGTGGCCGTAACTAAAACTTTCCAGCTGTTCGTGTCGTCATTGAAGTGTTAGCTACCCAACCATCAAAGAGGCGGAGCGTTGATGTAAACATGAATAAAAAGCATTTGCCTGCAGATATAAATGCAAAAGGGGTGGAAGGCGTTTTGCGATTTATCTAGACATTTAAATGTAGCAGTAACCGTTGTACAACTCCCATTTTTGTAATTTAAAATTTACAATAATTTTTGTTGTTTGTCTTTTATCAGTTTTTCCGCAAAAATGCTTCAGAGTTTTATCCCGTCCCAGGATTGGGACTGTGGCTTGGAACCGTTGTTTTTTGATGAGGAGTTTCGTCAGGACCTGCTGAAGGATCTGCAAATGTTCCCCACTCCACCCCAGTCGCCACCGATCAAGCCAGGATGCGCCAATATGTTATCAAAGGTTGAGCAGTTGGAGTTTGTTTCGGAACTGCTGATAGAAGACCAGGACTTTGCTCAGTTGAACTGGAACTATGAAACGGCTATAAATACTGACAATATAAACTCTACAAATTGCAAGGACCAGCGTCCCGAAGTGTCTGAAGATTGTTTGTGGCACTGTATTAGCGAAAAATCTACGGAGAAGCTGTCGACCATACTTTCAACTAGTCCGTTACTCTCAGAAATTGACACCAGCATTTTCGAAGAAATCGCGGGATCCACACTCGACTGCCACAGCGCGGCGCTGGCGTGTCAGTCTTTGGAAAGCAGTACGGATTTGTCCCAGGATACTCTGGAGTCTTCTGACTTCAGTTCCATGTCCACAGGGAGCGAATCTTCCACTAGCGATTCTGGTAAGAGCTCTTTCAGTAAACAAGTGTAAAAATTGTAGTTTTGGTCTGATAACCTCAACGTTTTGTTTCCAATTTGGCGTATGTGTTTGGAAGTTATTTTTTACCCTAGGTAAACTGTAGCACACTGAAGCGATTTTGTTAATGCACTCTGAATTTCAGTAGTTTACTTAAGCCTTTCATTGGGTGCGTCCCTTAAAGGGTAACCAATAATGCTGAGAAATAAAGTTGTGTTGTTGAATTTTGTTGAGGGTGATAGTCAGCAGCATGCCTGTATTTTCACTGTGCAGAAGACGAGATTGACGTGGTGACGGTGAAGAGGGCGTGTGGTTCCTCACGAGCGGCGCAGGCGAAGAGCTGTAGACGGCAACGCGCCATCAAGCGCTGTCACCTGGAGATCCAGCTGCAGCACAACTACGCTGCCCCTTGCCCTGCGTCCCCCCCAAGACCCGAGCCCACACCGCGGCACAAGCGGGTCCGGGCTGAGCCGCAAAGACTGCAGCTGTCAACCGGTAGCCGGTGTCAGAAGCCTGGCCCCAGGCACACTACAGAGCAGGACGAGGAGGAGGAGGAGAGGCGGCGAACGCACAACGTGATGGAGAGGCAGCGACGGAATGAGCTGAAGAACTGCTTTCTGCGGCTACGCGACTGTGTGCCCGAGCTTTCCAACAACGACAAGGCCTCCAAGGTAGTCATCTTAAAGAGGGCCAGGGACTGCATCTGCGGTCTGGAGGTGGAGAGCCGGAGACTTGCCACCAGGAAGGACAAACTCAAACACAGGCAGGAGCAACTCAAAGCAAGACTGGAGCAACTGGGATAGTCATTCCACCGAGGAGTGAACTCAAGACATTAAGGTTTCTGCATCGTTTCGTGGACACTGCGAGGATCGGTGGAAAGTCGGAACAATGTCACCATTGAGGTGAAATGACTCAGTTGGTTGCTGATGTTGAAAGAAAAGGTTGCGTTTGTGTTTTAATGCATGCACTGTCTACCTCAACTAGGAAGCGATTCAATGTTGTTGAGATATATTTTTTTCGGGTTCATAAATGCATGTGTACAGACCCTTTCTCTACTTTGTTACTTAACCAATTTTAGCATTTATTTCTTAGTTCATTTTTAAAATTTAAAGTTCTCTTTCAAACAGAGCGTCTATAAATTAATAATAAAGAATGAACAATAATTATCACTGTGTACTCTTTGGGTGTCGTTTTTAAAAAATGTATTTATTTTACCACCTTGTCCAGCCTGAAAGCAGGTCAGGAATGGAAATGGTTGGTATCGCTCGAAAATGTTTTGTTTCTGACACTAAAAACAACTACATAAAAAAAAAAACGGGAAACTTTTTCAATTCCTGCAGCGTCATCTGGCAAAAGCTGTTTATTACCCTGGCAGTCGTAGTGAATAACAATCACATTTGCAACCCCTTACTCACAGCAATAAATGGTGAGTATGCACATATACAGGAGTGGGAGGAATCCTGACAAATAGGATGGCCACGATCACTTTATAGTTTGCTTACATTGGCTATATATTGCCTATCCCTGTTACAGGTAGCTATGATTTAATGTTTGGGTTTTTTTCCTGATATAATTGCTTAATTGGCTCAATTGCTTCATGCAATAGGAACGGTACAAATCTTATTAAAAGCCTTTAATGCGATTATGGCTGTCGCGTAAGCCTCTTCATAAAGCAGACGGGTAATCGGTCAGTATTGAAATATTAAAGTCTGAATAGGTTTTGTTTTTTTTTCCTGTTGGTTTTTCGTTTAAGGTTACAAAGCACCGGTAAGCCTAATTCAACAGACTTCAGACTCTAATCAGTATAGTAATGTGTACCTTGCTTCGAGCAAAAACATGTAAACAAACGGGTTGATTATAATCATAATGACTAACGATATCTGACGTAAGTCCAAGGTACTCTTTGTCAAGGTGTGTTCGACTAGGCCATTCTTTGACATATCCTGCTTTTATCGTTATATTGATATTAAACGGAAACTTTTCATATAATAACAAAAGGGAGCCATTGGAAAGGTAAACTGGTCCAACGTAAACCAGTCAGTCTCAGATGTGGACTTAACCAGAGATGAAAGTGCTGGTAAGGAGGATGTTAAATAAACGAAAGGTAAATAAATGAATCACGAGTGGCATATTTAGCCATTTCTCCCACGGTGTTCTGTTTAGACGCCTCTTAGCGTGCAGATGCACGTGGGGTTGGCTGTATGTAGCAGTTTACGGAGTACTCAGTTTTTGCTGATGAAGTTACGCCATGTGAGAAATATGTCAAGGTAAGTGGGTGGGGAGAAGTGTACCCATTCATAATGTTAATACAAATACAGAAATCCGGATAGCTTCCAGACCATAAAGTCAAGATAAAAGAATAGGCACGACACTCGGCTATATCAGTATTGTTCTGACATGGCTTTCTACTTTGTATTAGGATTGAGTGATAATTGTAAATGGTTAACAATTCTTGATTTGGTGATATGATGTTTATGGGAACAGTTCAATAGATTAAATTGGGTTATTACTGCTTTACCGGTTTAGGGGTTTGTCTCTGTTCTATTTGGTAGAATTGTCAAGATTTTAGTTTGTGTGTATGTAAATTAAAATAATGTCCATTATTGTCATTCAGTCTTTCTGGTTGAGTTAGCCCAATTCCCTCCCTTTCATCCCTCCTTGTCTGTATAACGACGCGCTTGTTGTGACCGGATGCTTCTAAGTCACATTTACATTTAAGTCAGACGTCAAAATGTTTTTCCTCCCAACACATAACTGAGATCTGGAGCCGAGTAGCACTTTTCCACCGGGGAAAAAGATGCAGGGAATTAGCCTAGGGATGGCTAATCGTTTACAATGCAAATGCATTCTGCAGTGAAGTCAGGGCTCTTGATTGACCATCAGTCCAATAGACACGGTGGTGCTAAGATGAAAGACAAGATCAAAGCAGCCTGGACTAGCTGTTAAATAGCAATGCATAAATATGCCCTTTGTATATATTCAATAAATCTTGATAAAAACAATCGGTTTTAATAGACACATCTGTGCACGAAGGCAATGGGAAGATGTGTAAAAGTAATTGTATTTGGAAAGAAAAACATTAATTGCTCCCATAAATATCAAGGTGGATACAATATAAAAAATGTGTGTACTTAAGTCACTCTTAAGAGTGAATCATCAATAATGACAGGGCGGTATCCTGCTAAAAGCCACAACTCGTTAGCGTTTAGCCACTATTTAGTCGTTTATAACGCCTGAAGCCAGCCTAGGGAAGTGCATCTCAACACCAAAGTGGATTATTTGAGCGATTGGTCCGTACAGAAACACACAGGGACAATATGCCTATAGTGCCAGTACTGGTGATGCCCTTACACTCTACGCTTTGATTTATAACCTCTGACCTTTGTGCCCTCACCCCATGACACTTCTGACCCTGCCATACTGAGACTTTGGGAGAAGACAAAAGGTGAGGGTGTCGCTCATTGACCGAGTTTTTACTCCAATTCGATGAAATCCCCAGAATGTGAGGTTAGTGATGATATCGGCGTAGTAGGGGCAATAAAGTTCTCAAATTCCAGGGATATAAATGCTCTGTGAGATCTTGTCTTTCTAGGGTTAAAATAAGGGAGAGCACCTAAAGTGTCTGGAAAATTCTCGAACTTTGGACACGGTTAAGGTGCTTTGAGCCTATAACATACACAGCAGAAAGGAAAGAAACTGAAACAGGACCCAATGAACATCATAATTATTCTTTCAACCTTCCGGCTCACACACTTGTGACTTTCTCGTTGGTTTGGAATAGAACTTCTGCATAACGGGAGATTAAAACGGGTATAGGAAAATTTTAATCGAGGAAGACAATCAGAGCACCCATTCTAGAATCTTGATTTTACACACGTTCTAATGCTTTAACATGGGTTCTAATGGAATTACACAGGTACTTACAACATTGCACCACCTGCTTTCATCATAACTGTCCAGAACACATTTCTCGTTGTGACACACCGTCCCCGGTTGCAGTGGGGAGTCCCGGGTCAGCAGTGACAGGTTCTGAACATCTGTCTTGCCGAGCTGAACTTCCCCAACACCATACCTACCTCAACACCAACAGTGGCCACATTCGGTTTGCCTTGTGTTAACGCTGAAGAAAAGGACAGGTACGTATGTAATGATTGGGTTATTCCCCCCTGGAAGTGACCTCCACGAGGTTTCGGACGGGCCATTGCTCCGGTTCTGAGCACAGCTGAGGCCTAAATACGGCCTTCTTAACATCAACACCGACGGAAACAGATACGTACTCGGATGAGGTCATCTTTAGAAGCTGATGGAAGGAGTGATCCAGGACTGTCTGTTAAATAAATACTTTAACGCAATCTAGTTACGCAATCTCAACTTATTTTGAATTAGAATTTTACTACCTTCTTTTTTGAATGATTGAATGGAAAAGGTTCTGTTCCTTAGACCCACAGACCTGACAACTGCAGTGGTAGGAACATTTTGATCATCAGCAGTACAGACTTAACACTGGCCATCATGACCTGCTTTATTCTTAACACCACAAACAAAAGATCAGTCAGGTATTCAAAACACTACTTAAGTGGATGTAGAAATTACCCCACCCCCACGCACTTACTGTAAGGATGATTGCAAAACAAATTCGCTGTTATAGGTCATTTAAATCGTTTTCATTACGGCTCTTAGATGTTGATATATAGCGTACCATATGCTGTTCTTGGATGTCCATATAATTACAGCCTCCCATGTGGCGTAGAATTGGCTATTTGAAACTGCGTAAATCAACAACAACAACAAAAAACTCCAGAAGAAAAGTTCACTAAGCCAATCACTTTCACTGGATTTGTAGTGTTTTAGCCATCAGGGGTGATCTGGGTGTGAAACAAATGGGTAACCCATCAAAGAGTCCCGGAGAGGGGTACTGAAATGGACCGCGCCGAACCACTTGAATGCGGGGGAAGGTGAGGATGAGAGCATCATCTTTCTAACCAAATCCCCTTCTTCTGCAGAGAACACGTGTGCGTACTCACACTATCTTTCACTGCATGAGTGATGAATCCAAACCTTTCACCAGGACTAAAAGTGTGTGATTTTAGTCTTTTAAAAAAATGAAACATACCTTTATCTAGCGGATACTCACTCACTTCTGTGACCCAGGACGAACGTGCTCAGATCAGAACGTGCTTAAACTAATAATCTAAAAAGAGATCACATGGGTGTCAAGGATTGAGGGAATCCTAATCCTTAATGAATTAAAATTCTGGGTAGTTCAGAGGTCACCCCTTATCCACTTACGTAAGATAAAGAAGTCTTTTCACCGTTTCACATCAAATCTCAAATCAGTCGGGACCATATAAAGGGCAAAAGTGAAGAGAGGGGGAGAGGGGCGTTGTCATCTGAAATACGTAGGAATAGAGAGGGAGGCCAAATATCATGAAAACGGAAAGGTGTTTAAACTCTTTAAACTTTACATTAAATGTTTAAACATTTGAATAATTTCATTTTTCTTTCAGTGTTTTCTCCTCAGTACGCAGTCTCCAACTGAACTCATGGGAATACCCAGCCGATTTCACCTATCTCAGCCAGGACGTGATCTGTTCCTCCCAGTCACAATCAGCAAACGACCTGAGCTGGATTCTGAAATTTCTGTTCAAAAGGCTCCATCTGCGATCAGGCAAACCCCTGTACCAGCCGAAGCCTTCACTAATACCCTTACTTCTTATCTCCTTGTCCTTCTGCAACACTTTGTGCACTACTAACCTACTAACCAACACTTTGTGTACTACTAACCAACACTTTGTGGACTACTAACCTACTAACCAACACTTTGTGTACTACTAACCTACTAACCAACACTTTATGTACTACTAACCAACACTTTGTGGACTACTAACCTACTAACCAACACTTTGTG
>JAOVYW010006409.1:0-10108 GCA_025775045.1 Hiodon tergisus
GTGAAATCCATCCACTCAACGTCAGCCCATAGATATACAGTTGGGAAGGGCAGGAGAGAGTAAACAAGGAGACCCTGACACAACCCCCATCTCTAGACTAAAGTGACAGGAGACTGACGGGAAACTAAATTCATATGGGGCGTTTACAACAAACAAATTAATAAGAAGAGAGGATACATTTAGGGTCATCAAGGGTCACAGTGAAGTAAACCAAGGAAACACAAAGAGTGGCGTGGGAATGCACCCCAAGGCCGTGCTTCAGGCCTAGCGCAAACACTTCTGCAGCCAAAACAACACATTTAAATTTAGCGGTTAGAGATTTCCCATCAGTACCTCGTCTAAGAAAGTTACTGTAAGATAAAAATCCAACCAGAGAACGCGAAGTTTGCTACTGAACATCTGATTGGTTGGCTCTTACCCTGGAGGCCTCATAGGATGGACTGGATTGGCCAACAGCACCCCAGGAGGCCTGGCCTGTCCTCAGATGCACACCTGTCAGAGGAAGGGTACCGGCAGGAAAGTAATCTGTTACTTTGATTTAAAGGGTTACTTTGGTTTAAAGGGTCCGACTACAGAAAGCCAACCCGCAGAGAACCATTAATTTAGGTTTAAATCCAACATGCACAATTTGGCCGAAAAAAGCAGCTGAAATATGGCAAATTTACAACCTGCTACCATGAACACAGCCAAGTTCAAAATGAATGAAACTCAAATCTAAAATGTCCATTTCAGCTGAAGAGACCGCAGAAAAATAAATCAGTAACTTGATGTTATTAATTGAACATCTGGTGTGTGATTAACAAATATGATATCATTTATGCAGACAGAGGGATAAAGAAATACGAATGCCAACTTGTTTTAGATAGTACGGTTTTGCATTTCACACACAAAAAACCACTGGCCTGTTACGGATTCTCTGTAATTTCCCCCAGTGTCGAGTTAAACTGTACCGTTGACAGCTGGATTCCCATTAGTGCTTTACAGTAAAAGCACAGGGTGACGCAGTCTGAGAAGAGAAGTCGGCAGTTCCACATGAGCACATGGCTGAACACAGACCCAGACTGACACCTCATCAGTCTAGGGGCCATGCACAGTCCAATCAAACTACGTTTCCCTCTCTCAGCCACCAGGGGATATCATCAACCATTGCCCCCAAGGCATCTTTAACTACTATTCTATGAACTTCAGATATAATAATAAAATGACCAAACACCTAAAATACGATCTACTGCACCAACAATCAATGGTGTTTCATAAGAGCAGCTGCTACCCAGCACCTACATCTGCACAGGGCTGGATTTGCAAAAGTGCGGCCCACTGCTGTTACGCTCCCCGAGCTATGACCCTCTACGTCAGCCTGTCCTGTGCTCAGTGATGGAGAGCTATGACCCCTAAGCCAGCGCATCCCTGGCTCAGTGATGAAGAGCTAGGGCCAGTCTCCTTTAAACGGTAACCAGGCAGAAGAAAACAAACGTGTAAAAAGCTGACTACTTTCCATGTGTTCCGTGTGACTGGCCACAGCAGCCCAGAACAGAACCAGCTTAGGTATGAGGTGTTCTTACCTGACCCACTGAACTGGCTGCTTCCCAGCCCAGTCAACCTGGTCTTACCATTGATTACCGGTGGAGAAAACATCTAAGGGGGGAGAGAAATGCCTTTTACACTCTAGCAATCTTTAACAACTTCCAGTTGTTTGGAAGGTGGTTTGTTGGACCCTGGATAACCTGGTTGAATTATATCTGACATTGTGGAAGGGTTAGGGTTTCTGTGACATTGTGGAAGGGTTGGGTTTAGGGTTTTCTGTAACATTGTGGAAGGGTTGGGGTTAAGGGTTTCTGTGAAATTATGGAAGGGTTGGGGTTATGGGTTTCTGTGACATTGTGGAAGGGTTGGGGTCAAGTGTTTCTAAAACATTGTGGAAGGCTCAGATTTGTGTGTCTCTGCGTTACTTCACAAACTCAAAAGCAATTTAGAGCTTTTTGTAAATGTGAGGCAATATTTTATATAATCTAAAATCTTTCTGCTGGAGTTGAACAATGTATTATTGTCATTTCAGTTATTGTGCTTAAGGTTGTTGGCATTTCATCTAAGCATGTTAAGACATTACCTTAAAGTTCAGGTGTCATGATTTACAAACCAGAGGCAAGCGATGGCTATTCAACCTAAGGCATATGTTGTTCAGATTTTTCACTAAGAAATAACATGTACATTCCTTTGACATACACAAATTGAACGAAGTCATACCGCGCTAAAATCCAGCAGGTCATTTAATTCCGTATCTGTTCCAATAGCGGTAATCCGCGTTTGTGAATTCATCCTGGCGTGCTGAATTGCACCTGGAAAACAACCATGAATTCCATATCACATTCCTCATCAGAATTAGTTCCCCTTGTTACATTTCTTAATCGAGACTTTTTAAAAATTGATTTGAATTGATGTGAACTACCCAGCCTTTTAATATTTATGAATTAATTTACAAAACGACAGAAAAGTGTCCTATTAAATTCTGATTACTAGCATCCGTTGTCAATATAACAGGAATTAAAGGTAACCAAACGACTTCTAAAATAATTACCTTGAAAACACAAACGCATCAAAATTCATCAACTTTAGCAGCAACAATAGCTTTTAATTGTAGTCGACTCCAACAATCACCTTTAAAGAACAAAATATCTAGAGATTCTATAGAGGTTCTCCTTTCTCACAAGTCAATACGAAATTTCCGAACAGTGTGTGAACACTACCTGAATATTGTCGCTAGATAGAACAGCAGCATCATTTAACAGACATATCAATTTAACTTGATGAAACGTAAACGTAGACCTACAGATAATAACCGGTTTAATGGACATGACTGCATTGCACAAACTTAGCTGGTACAACACAGTTATCCGGCTCGACTGGAGAAAATCCTATCTATACCAACATTATTTATACATAGACTTTTCGTGATACAAATTCAAGAGTATGCGTTAATAAATGTGCATAATGAATTAATTTGACTGGGAGTATGCTAAACATATGAATGCCGATTAAAGTACAAATACCAACCCCTTTCCCTAAGCAGCTCTACTGTCTTTAGTGTCCTAACTTCTTTCACTCGTGTTTTACCTTTCAGATATAAACTCCAATTAGAGCGATCAGATGTGGAAACGGAAGGGTTGTTCCTCTCCTCGCGTCTGAGAGGGTTATCTGTAATTTATAGCAAAATATAATTCTTGGTTGAAAGTAAGAAGGTTCTATCATGCAGACATTTTTGTACCTGCACCTTAACATCACTTTGACGTTCAATTCTGTATCCCTCCGCCAAACCAAAAGTAATTACTTAAACACTTCAGACGCCAAAGTGGTTTGAATGACAGGCGGAAAAGATGAAACGGTGTCCTTGCAGTGTGTAAGAGAAGGTCCCATTTATAAAATCAATCTGTCAGACGGATGACTGAGTGAATTTTTTAGACTATTAAGAAATACTTTTTAAATCTTATTTTTTATTGTTACTAATATTCAAATACAATGGCAGCTACTGCGGTTAATCTGAGTTCAAATTATAATATAATAATGGAATAGGATAAATAATTTATTTGAAAAAAAATTTATCTGTAAAATGAAATAATTATATACAATTATAGGCTATTTGTGCAGTAATTTCATTGAACTTGGTGCAGTCTGTTGTTCCGCTTCTCACCATTCTAATATCTCTGTCACGCCCACAACAGTTTACAGATTTTGAACTTGAGTAATCACGGTCTGTGTGAGCTGTGTTGCCAACTTTGCACTAGCTAGCTACGTTAGCTGACCTGAATAAAAACAAACAAACGTTGCTGGAGAGCTTCTTCGGAAGGGGTAAGGAAGATAAAAGGCCCAACCGATCAGGGTGTCACTGTCTCCCATCACCCCTAGATGGGACCGTCTTTTTGCCGGGAAACAAGCTCAGGGCTCCCACTGATTCAGCGACATGGTGAGTTGCTATGTTTTATTATATGGTCATTAGAGAAAAATTTGCACTTTAAGTTTTTATAATATCATCACGTAAAATGTTATGAAAAGGCGGCTATACTAAACTTATAGGCCTAATCGATATTCCCGTCATGTCGTGACCCCCCTTCCCCCCAGACAGGTCAGGGAAAATATTGTCTATATGAGACAATATGAGTCCGTGGGGACCGCTGCAGTATGGCACAGATATGGCTCTTTAAAGAAAGGGCACTGCACTTGCACTGCGCTACATTTAACCGTCCAATAGGAGGAGCCCAAATCAACTAATAATAAAATAAGCGTCGAAATGTGGTGGCCAAAAGTGTCGGTTGGGGATGCTAGTTAATTTCAGTTTTTTTTCTCTCCAGCCAATTACATATAAATAGGAACCAATTACAGTATAAATAAATGTTTTAATATTTTTTGGGGTAATAAAATTTAATTGCTTATTTACATTTGGTATATTTTGTTCCACTATAGTGGGCATTTTCACACTGGTCTTTTTGGGGATATTGGAAATGAGTTCTGGTGACCACCTCATTATGCAGATGAAGGTACTGCTGAAAAGGAGGGGTGCAGTGGCAAAACTGCGTAAGTGGTTCAAAAACATTATCTCAAGTACACTTATTAGCTTTCACAACCTTATGACTCATGATTGCACTCACAGAGAAATACTCAGAAGGAACCGCAAATCTGCTCACCAGGTCATCTCCTCATCAGGCCATCTCCTTCTTCACCAGGCTGTCTCTGTAATGAAGACTGCGGAAGTACCAGTGTCTCTCTGACTATGAGTGCGGAAGTGTCTCTCTAATGAAGAGTGCGGAAGTGTCTCTCTAAGAGTGCAGAATTACCAGTGTCTCGGCAGCCACAGTCAAGCTGTACCAGGTCAAAATTGTGTGTAAAAAGCACAGGCAGAACAGAAATAGTGTCGCCTCAGATGGGCTCACAAGACCATTGTCTGTTTATTTGCTTTTTAAAAGTAATTTAATACATTAGAAATGACTGTTGAATAATCACGGTCTGTATGAGCTGTGTTGCCAGCTGTTTTCGTGGTTTGGCTAAATGCAAAATTTAGAATGACAAAGTTTCTTGGTACCTGAGTAACCACATGCAATGGATATATGCAAGTGAACATTTGGGCCTCAAAGTTGATGTGTTAGAAGCAGGAAAAATGGGCAAGCCTAAGGATCTGAGCGACTTTGACAAGGGCCAAATTGCGATGGCTAGACGATTGGGTCAGAGCATCTCTAAAACTTGTGTGGGGTGTTTCCGGTCCGCAGTGGTCCGTACCTATCAAAAATGGGAAGGAAAAGCAGAGAACCAGCAACAGGGTCATGGGCGGCCAAGGGTCATTGATGCACGTGGGGAGCGAAGGCTGGCCTGTGTGGTCCGATCCAACAGACGAGCTACTGTTGCTTAAATTGCAGAAAAAGTTAATGCTGGTTCTGACAGAAAGGTGTCAGAACACATAGTGCATCGCAGTTTGTTGCGTATGGGGCTGCGGAGCCGCAGGCCAGTCAGCGTGTCCATGCTGACCCCTGGCCACTGCCGAAAGCGCATATATATGTATATATAAAATAACTATATATAATAACTAAAAAAACTATTAAAGGATGAGGAACAAAAACCTGCTGGACTGCAGTTGGAGACCCTGGTGGCCACATCCTTACCCTACACCCCCCCCAAAAAAACCCAGGATCACTAACTGGATCTGAAACTCAATCTTTCCATCAACTCTCAGCGACGCTGGAGGGATGAACCCCAGGTCTCTTGTAAAACATAATGAAGGCCTCTCTTCTGGCCCTCTCTTTGTGCCTGGGAGAGGGATGACCTCTGGCGACCTCTCAGAACCTCTCGTCCCTGCAGAAAGCTTGTCTGAAAAAGGCCATCTTCATGGCCACGCTTTTAGTGGAAAGCGTATTGGGTGATAAAGGTATGGGGAGAAAAATGACTCTCGTTGACCAGAGAAAAGGTTCACGTTGTTAATTATCCTGTGGCCTAATTCACCCAGCATTACTGAGCAACAGAATACAGTGTTGCTGAGACGAGGTGTACAATTATTTTATTTAAACTGTAGGGGAATTTATTGTGTATCTTTTACATAGTGCAGGATTCAGATTGGAAGAAAAGGACCTAGGTTCTGGAAATGACCAGTTTGGACCAAAATGACCCTGCAGCTGCAGCTGAATATAGTGTATAGTGTTTTTTCAGTTAAACCCCATTTCTGAAGAACATCACCCAGACTGAATTGTGCAGGAAATGCATCACCGCAGGAAACGCATCACCAAAGCAGAGTTCTTGTAACGGCTCACGACCTTCAACCCAAGTTAACAGAACAAACATTTTAACTGTGCCTTCATTAATGGTAATAAGCTCTGCGCTCTTCGCCAAAACTTAGTGGATGCTTTTAGAGGTGAGTTTGGGAAAGAGTGTGGGGATGGTTTGGGAGACAATGACTTTTAATGTTTTAATTTTGTTAAAAGTGCCCCCCATCTTTGCACTTTGCCCTCTGACACAACTGGGTCAGACAATAAATTATTTATATCATGAAGCAGGCAGAGTCAGAGTAAAACCAAGTCCTGCAGTGATTTTACTGCGTCATTGCCTTGCTGCTTGATAGTTCATGTCTGTGTTTTTAGTCAAGGCCAGCGATGAATGGGGAATGAAAAGGCTTTTGAAGCGGAGATGTGGAAATGCCTCCAGCCACACAGAAATCAGGGGTATCAAGAGTGGCCTTCAGAGGGAGTGAGTGTGGTGTGTGTCTGTGTGTGTGTGTGCGCGTGTGTGTCTTTGTCGGTGTGCATATGTGTCTGTCTGTCCGTGTTGGTGTGTGTGAGTGTGTGTGTGTGTGTGAGTGTGTGTGTGTGTGTGTATGAGTCTGTGTGTGCGTGTCTGTAAGTGTGTGTATGTCTGAAACAATAATAACAGCCCAGAACAATCTCAGACAGTCCAGAAAAACCCAGGACTAACCAAGGGGCTGGTACAGTTAGGCATGAATGACGACTGTTTGGTCAGTTGGTGATTTTCTTCAATGAAAGTGCAGTGTCAAGAGCAAAACCTCCAGTCCAAGATGGCTGTCACAAGGAGATGGCGTCGACATCTAACAAACAAACAAACTATGGTCTCCCCTTCCAAGGTCATCCCCCCCACCACCCCTAGCTACAGTTATCATTTACACAGTTATTCACCAGGCTTTTACTCCAAGTCAAAATCCTGACGAAATCCCCCCCAAAAAAACTGGCCAAAACACGTGTTTAAAAATAATGATAATAAAATAATATGCGAAAAACAGCTGGAACTATTTAAGTGATTCTGGAGACGCTGGTATGGGTCCTGGGAGTTACCGGGCCGAACAACAGCAGGGGATCCAGAGGACAATCCATCACATTTTCTGGAAGCTAGAGCTACTCGGCGTGAAACTGCTCACAAGTGGCCTTCACTGCAGTAAACTGTGAAAAACATGGAAAATCTCCTAGATCACTTCAAATATCAATTAATCAATCAATCAATTTATTTTTATACAGCACTTTTTGCATGTTTACACATCACAAAGATACTATACATACAATATTTCCCAGGCCTGACTGTCCAAAAGCATGCCTGTGGCAACAGTGGCAAGGAAAAACTCCCTAGACTGGCAGGAAGAATCCTTGAAAGGAACTCGGCTTAAAGGGAGAGCCCATATGATGTTATAATATTTCTTATGTCTAGTAAGGGTCCTAGCAGCTATATGGTGCAAAACCAGGGGGGCAGAGAGGAAGGAACTGTCTCTTACCTCTCAAATTTGCCATTTAGATTTTTAACGCAACACACGGCAGTGCTTAACACGATCACAGTTATTTTACATGGGATCCGGAGTTTAGATCCCAATGTGCGTACCACGAACTAGCAAAGGAAGAATCAAATTAAGGCTGTCGTTTTGTCTCATAAATAACAGATGTCACGGGTAGAAGCCTGTTCAATTATTCATTGTCCTGAAACGTCCTTAAAGTGTGGCTGACTCGACAAAGATTTCATTTTGGCTCCTGTTTAATTTACTCTGTGAATGAAAGGATTCCAGAGTAAGCCCAACGAATTAGAGGATCAAAAAACGAAACTCCCTGCGACGCACTAAACTGTCCCCCACCAAACTACTCTCTGTATCTAAACACTGTATCATAATGATGAACTCAACCCTGGGCATCCTCAATTAAATGGTAAAGACGTTCCAAGCTAGCCAACGACACACTGATAATCCTAACCCTAACCCAAAAGGACAGACACATCATGTAAGAACAATCACCTGCATCAGCACTTCACAGAAATCCACAGATGCCATCAATCTTCCTGTTGTGTCAACATATGCAGTATGCTGAGACTCTTTCTGTCCTTCACCCCAACTGAAGAATAAGAGTCACTACGGTACTCACAAAAGACTGAGACTCTTTCTGTTTAGGCCCCCCAACCAAGGAATGAGAATCATTATGATACTCTCAACAGCCTCTTTCTGCATTTCCCCACCAACCGAGTCACTACGGTACTACCATGCCATAGGCACATCAGTGAATAGTTTGCGCATCCTTGCGCTGGTAAATGTCAGAGATTTAAAAAGGAAATCTAAGACGAAGAGGATAAAGAGCATCAGCTCACTAGAAACCTGAGAAATTAAAGTAACCTGTCACCACCCAGGTTTTACAACAGTGTGAGTGTCAAATTGATTAGCAGATATTTCTATGCCAAGTGCCATTACTCATATTTCAAGACGTCCTGGCATTTCAAAGACAACATCAATTTGTCTCCCTTTCAGGTGAACGAGTCCGCTGAGTATATGTTGGAATACTTAATGCCTTTAAGGCAGTGTCTACAAAGCAGAATGCAGGTATGCCTTTACATATTCATGAGCCTCAGGCAATAATGATGGTGTCAAAAAGGATTTAAGTACAGACCTTTTCTGACCTTTGGGGTGGAGGTGTCAATATCAGTTTAAGTTTCAGGGAACAAGGCAGTTTGTTCCTTTTCTGTTCTACAGGTTGAGTAATGACCAGCATGGATCATGGACAGTCTCTTACAGTTAAAAAGGATAGGGTGAGGTGCATAGGGGGAATTGTGTCAGAAGAAGGCTTGAGAGGCTCCAATCCAAACAAATGTCAAAGGCCCCACGGGTCATAGGCCCCCTCGTGGGCACAGGCCCATTTAGTCCACAGGCCCCCTCAAGTCACAGGTCCCTCGAGTCACAGGCCCCTTGGTCTGAGTTGCACACATTCTCATCCAGTCTCAGTCACACTCAGCCACACAGTCTCCAACACTCTCTCACACACTAAGCCACACAAAAACTGAGTCGCAAACGGTCTCACACACACACACTGAGTTGCACACAATCTCACACACAGTCTCACACACACTGAGCCGCACACAGTCTCACACACACTGAGTTACACAAAGTCTCAAACACACTGAGCTGCACAGTCACCAGGCTGCAATAATAAGTCTGAAAGGCAAGAGCTGAAAGGTCTGATGCAAAAACCTCCATGGCTCCTGCAGGATCAATATGTAATTCCTGACTCCAAAGTTGACTTGCTGACACCTACTGCACTGGAGATTGCACTGTTTGGATGTGGGGGTGGGGGGGTTCAATCGATTCTCATCGCCATTTCACTCCGAGTCACTGGCACTCACCAGGCACAAAAGGATATCGAGGAACAACACCTCTTTTCCTGTCTGTCAACAGTCCAAAAAGCAAACACCATCAGCCACAGGAAATAAAGTTGAACACCTTCGGTACGAACACCCAACATGGCACTGTAGCACGCCGACGTGCTTGGTCCGGAAATAATCGGCAGTACACACTTCCGGGTTCTCCGGCTCTCTTGCCGGCTTTATTTCAGTCAAAACAAATAAAGAATAAACACACTTCAGGGATCCCCCTCACGGGTTCACCCAAACAAAAATAAAATAAAAAAACTGAAATAACAAACTAAAGTAAATGAACACAAAATGTCGGCATCCCCTTCACCAGTGCCGACTAATTTTCTTCAGCCTTGTTCACCTTTCTTGTTATTTCTTTCGCCTCTCTGACTGCCTCTCTGACTGCCTCTCTGACTGCCTCTCTGACTGCCTCTCTGACTGCCTCTCTGACTGCCTCTCTGACTGCCTC
>JAOVYW010006411.1:0-11542 GCA_025775045.1 Hiodon tergisus
GCCATCATAGATTCAAATTTAAAAGCATATATATATATATATATATATATATATAAATGCTTTTAAATTTGAATCTATGATGGCTGGTGTGTATTTTTTTAGACAATGCATAAGAGGTAACATTTGAGGCGTAATGACACTGGCAAAATCAGCCCTGCGTCTATGTGAATGTCTCCTGTCCTGCAACGGAATTGTGTCCTTAACTGGATAAGTGGCTGTGCACAATGGTCGAATGAGTCCCATTTAAGTATTCCCATCAACAACAGAGTACTGTCCAAATCTGAGTGAAGTCATTTTTTTCAATTCTGGGAGCCTTTGATACTATACTTGCAATTAATTTTCAAACTCTTATGATACAGTATACACACACATACACACACAACGGTCTGTCTTCACAGTAAAGATTTCCGTTTCCTTGCACAATTTTTTCTGCCAACAGACATTGCCAGGAATCCACAAAGAACACAGAGCTCTTTTTCCTTTCAACCGCATTTAATAAGTACATGGGTAACGTGCTTTTTTCTATTTAGTATATTTACGCATTATGCCGATGACTTATTCATTTAAAATCGAATCAGTCAATATCGTCTTGGTTGTTTTGTGTCAACTCCAGTCAGTTCACAAGCCGGAGACAGAAAACCGAACAAGTCGAGGCACGTTGTGGCCAATGGAGATCCGAGGGAACCCGAATCAATCTCTCACACGTTGTGTGGAACTTTGGCTCCTCACCCGGAGAGGCTGATATTCCACATCATGAGGCTCTGCAAATTTGTATGCAAGGTGCTTCTCCAGGCAAGGCTCCCTCGTAGGCATTTTGCGCGTAAACAACAGGAACGGCAGCGTTTCCAATGGCAGTCAGCTCGTCTAATTGCATTGCAAACCAGCCTGCCGTTTTCTTCCCCGATCAATTGGGATTACATGTCTTTTGCAATGTCAATACTTCTGACAAAGGAATACGGCGCAAAATTTAACAACATGCACTCTATTGCACTGAAGGCATGAGTTCTTTTTTTGCCAAAAGCAAATCACGATTTACAAAAAAAAAAAAATTAATTGATTGCTTGCATGGTTTTAACACTACTTTATTTTATTTTCAATTTAAGCATTACAATTTACACTTCAATTCAGAAAAGTGTTTAACGCCTTAAATGGAAATGTCTTTGTAGGTTGAGAAATAAAATGCAGATAACATTGAACATCAAACATTCTAAATAGCTTTTGCAATGTGATCCCCAGCATTAGTGGATATAGGACAGCCGGGGGACGTGGGGTGCTAATTTGTCCCGATTCATAAATACCTGCATAAATACCTATCTTGCAAATAAAAAATATTAGAAATTTAAAATCTATTGTGTGAAAAATATATATTTAACTTATACCCTCCAAAAAATATATATACAGAAACTGTATATTTATTTGAAACTAATTTCAGAGTTGTGCATGAAAATTAAAACCACCCACATTGTGAGAAAGTGGACTGAACGCCCATCTATGGAAACATGGAAAAAGCAGATATAGAACAGGAGAGAGCAACAAAGGTTTGTAATACAACTTTTCTTTTTAAACCTTCAGGTGTACATTTTCTAAGGGTATTAAAATGTATCTGTAAATTAATATGAAATATTAAATAATGACAATATGAATCTTCTTTTTAACTTTTACTGTTTTTACTATTACAGGCACAGAAGAAATCTTCAATAAAATGTAATAAACTACAGTGCCCATTTTCTAGGTCAGTTGAACTAATTGCATATAGGTTAGTGAATTATTAAACGTAAATGGGGTACCTACTTGAAAAGCATCAAAGGCTTAAAAATATCCATTAACAAGTGAAATCAGAAACATAAGAAGCCCCCCACACCTTTCATAGACTTGGAGAGTTTTGTTAAGAAACATCATATCCTCAGTACGATCTCCTCTGTTTCCCCGACAATTTGTCACAGCTGACGCAAAATATTTTGTATTAAAGTAATATATTTCAGCAAAATACTAAAGACAACATGGAACATTGATTAGTTTGCTGGTTTAGCAAAGTGACAACATCCCTAAACATTATAGAACATTTGATAGAAAGGCTTTTTCTCTCCATAAAGACGGAAAGAAACAGGAAAAATGTACTTACTTACTCTTTACTGTATTCTAGCACACAACCACAATGTTTTGTGTGAGACCCAAACCCACAACACTCAGGTCCAGTCAGAGTCCAGCTCACTCAAGCCATATCTTTATCCCAAAAATCAAGCTCAAAACAATAATAAAAAGCAGAAGGGTGTCTGATCATAACTGTCCTGATACAATATTCATATTCAGAGTTTCATATGGCATGCCTTTTTTCTACTTACATTTATTTTACAAATAAATTTGTGTTGAATGGAAAAATGAATGCAGCCTGTTTATACCACTACATTGAAAGACAGATCTGATGATTCAATCTGTGTTGACACACTAATTTCTCACTCTTCCAGCGATTAGAATTTAGCCAAGCAGCTCTTTCCACAATAAAAGACCGCATAATAAACACTCTTTACTCTGTGCCCAAGGGTAAAATGGTTTGACCTTTAGCCAAATTGGCTGCAGTGTCCCTTTTACATGCAGCAGGTCCAACCGATTTGACCAATGAGGCCGCAGTGTCCCATTCACATTCAGCAGGCCCAACTGACTTGACTTATGAGTACCCAGTGGCCCAAATGATATTAAGGAGCTTTGGCTCCTAATTCCTTTCACTGGTGTTACTGGGGCGACACAGGGCTGACCCCAGTCCTGGCAAGAAGTCAACGGCATGTGAGGAAAATGTGAATGCGAAAGTCCATGGAGAGGGAGGAGGGAAGCTACAACTAATGAGAGACACCATGATACGCGTGTGCGTTTAATCTCCTAATATATTCATTATATGTTCCAATGTATTTTCGTAGCAATTCTGCTAGTGATTCGTGTCGCTCCACTGAACACAATACCAGCTACACCACACTCAGATCCATCTGTGCATGTTCATCAGTCTTTGAAATGTGATCATATGAATTTGTTTAAAGAAATCCCATGTTACTTGTGTGCAGCCACAATCTCAGATGAAAAAGGACAAGCTGCTCATCGCACCTTGAGTAACGCAGCTAACCTTGGGGGCAGAAGCAATGCGGGGTTTGGGTGGAGGTATGCGGGTGTGTCGACCCCCCGCCCACATTGGCCACGCTCCGCTCCCCCTCCTCCGGGGTATCCCCAGCGGACAGCCATCTCCCCGCGCCCCGCTGCCGCGCTCATGTTAATAATGCATTGATGAAGAGCAGTTCCCCCTGATTAGGTGCCATCCCCTGTGATAATGGGCCTGGAAGAGGGCCAGCTTGCCCCGTCGCAGGGCAGAAACCTAACCAGGGGTTAAAGAAATGCTTTTCTCTAAGAGAAAGCCCTCTGCCATCTCCAGGAAATGCAAATGGCTCTTTTGTTACAGACACAAGTGAAAATATAAAATCTCCAGGGCAAAGGAGGGGTTATTTCCCCCCTTTTATTCTATTATCCCCCCAGAGTGTGCGGCTCGTGCTGAGGCCTGTTTAGACAATGATGTGACAGTCGGTAGGCGCTCTGAGAGTGATGTGTTGCAAAATAAGATCTTGGCTGCCTGCTCGTTATTTCCTTAGTGAGCTGTAAAGATGAAATGTGATCTTATTCGCAGTAACATTTGCTCCGATGATGCAGCGGAAGTTTCTTTTCTTTTGGTGACTGTCACATTTGCAGTGTACTTGAAATAATAATAACACTTTCATACCGGGGACGGCTGTTACAAGCATCATGTTTAAATTACTCAAAAGAGCACCTTTGCTCATCATTCGCGATGGAAGAACCAGACAAAAGCAAACAAACAAAAACCCGCTGCCTAAATATTTCAAATCCCTTCCACTCTTTTGGACAGTTTACAGGGAAAATGTGTTTACATTTCTCCCACTGCCTGTCTTCTGCGCTGCCGTTTGGCAGCCGTACCCCCAAAATCTGTCTCTTAATAGAAATCTTGATTGAAAATTCAAAAGAAAATATTAATCACAGAGGTGCTGAGCACACTTAGCTATCTGAATCACAAAGGAAGATTGGGTTTCAACCATCTCCTGTCACCTTTGCCGAAACATTCCTTGTCAGCGAAGATGTGCCTAAAGACACATTTCAGACTGGGTTAAGTTACACTCGATAAACTGAAGCAAACCCAGCAGCCCCGGAGAACAAACGGAATACATAAGTGTTGGGAAATATAATCGGATGAAATGTGTCTTAAAGGCAGATATATTAAAGGAAGCCTTAAGGAGAACAGTTGAGGGAAAAGGTAAGCAGGACCATTTGCTTTTAAAGGAGGCAGTGTGCGGAGAAAAATTCACAGAGCCTCTTTTTTGTTTGGCTTTCCTGGCTGTTCTGATTATGACAGCTTTTAAAAGAAAGTGTTCTCTATAGTCATGGGTGATTTGGACTCTCGCGTCAACAACAGCGAAGAGCCAAAATGGGAAAAATGGGGGGAGGGAACAGAATAAAATCAGGCAAATACACACAAAAACACAATTTTTAAAAATTTGCTTCTAAACACCTGATTTTTTCAAACTTGGAACATTCAAGCAAGAAGTTGGATACTCGGTCTGATCTACAGAGGAAACTTTTAGGATGGATAAAACAGTGCAGCCAATCATGTTAAATTAAGTCTAATAACCACCGCTATCTCAAAAGCTGCGGTAATTTGGAGCTCAGTGAAGTTCTCAGATATTCCTTTCTACTTATCTCCACATAAAAAGGAGCATTTCAGAAATTGTTGTCCCAAAGTCAGCGCTAAAAGACATTCAAATCATTAAGTGTGAACTTTCAAAGAGCTGCCAATTGAAGGCATGCTCTCCCTTTAGTCTCGGGGCTTTCAAAAACATGATGATGATCTAAAGCAAGGCCTTTCAGATAAGTGAATATATTTAACTTGGAGAGAAACACAGATTCTCTGGCTGTGTCTTTGGTCCTCGTTGCCTACAGGGACTAACCCGAGATGAAATCAGGTTTTTTCGAAAATCTGAGGTCCATGAAGAGGAATAATCCCCCAAGCCGCAGCAGGCTAAGTTGATTTATTTATCAAGTTCTGCGATCCACACATGGTCCTTGTAGAGGACGCCCAGGGGCCGGTCGGTATGGTGCACCCCGCGCCTCGCCCTGGCGAGAACACCGCTTGTGTCGACTTTCATCGCGGCCCTACTGAAGTGTGGGCCTTCACGTGTCAGAAAGTCTGAGTGTGCACTTCACTGTCAGGGTCCCTCGCGGGATCCATGTCTTTTCTGCACTGTAAAAAAGGACCTGGTGTCCCAAGAAGGCCTGGATCTGGTTTAAAGCCATGCTACTCTCACCGATCTCCAAACATCACCCCAGACTCCACCTGTTCGCAAGCAGTGGGCGATTCACGGGCTCGGGTTGAGTGAGAGCCCTAATAGGGACATGTCCGGACAATTCCTCTCTGCTGGGTGCCTTTCAGAGCCCTTGCATTGTTCCTTCCAAAAAGCCCCGTTTTTTGCCAGTATCACATTTAAACCTGTTTACAGTAGGGGGACTGATTGACAAAAGAACATCTGGATTTCGTGCATAGCTGAAAGGGTAGGCATGCATTATATATGATGTTCTGTAAATCTGCCAAATTCCCTGTTACAGAGCCATTCTTTTCTTACTCAATACAAACAGACAAAATATCTCTTCTCGCCGCTGAGTGAGATAAACTTGGCGGAAAACAATGACTGCGTTGCATAATGGAGTCTGATAGTAGTCTAATCCCTTGAACCAGGTATGCCAAAGCTAGTAACCGGGAGCATACGTGAACAGGATTTGGCACGGGCCCATGATGTCACACCTACCCCACCCCATTCGGGTCTCCCTGGGATTCCCCGGGAAAGCTACAGGAGGAATCACCTTATGGAATGCCACGCCTATCCATCATCTGATGGCTGGCGATATACAGAGGGAACGGCTGTCAGTATATAACCAGCGTGGTCCAGTAAGGGCCTAGCTGCTGCTAAAAGTGGTCACTTCACTTTTCACACCCCAGATCCAGACACGGAGAGTCAGAGAGCCGTGCGGCGCCAGAACCGTGTCCCTACAGACTAACCAACCGAAGCTCATCCCCATGGTGGCTAAAGATCACGCTGGCTAGCTTAGCCACAGATTTTCAATTGGCTTTTGTTATTTTACTTTTGTGGTCACTGTCTCTACTAGCACAGATATAGTCGTTACCCATTAGCATTAATGCTCTTTCCTGTTTTGTTGCGGTTGTTGTCAATGAAACTCAGTGAGATAGTTTACTAAAAGCCCTATTGGTTTTTAACAACGCTGTAAACTGGTTATGAAGTCTAGAAAAGAAATGTGATAATGACAGCGAGACAACACTGCCTAAATTCTGATAATTGATACACTTTGCTTCGATGAGGGTGAAAATTGTTGTTCCTCCACTTAAACTGTTTACATTACAACAGTATGATCTTTCACTGTTCACTTCGATGTTTTCACATTTAGAAATTTGTACACAATTTGAATGAAATTCAATTTTCAGTTCTTTTACAAACAAAAACAAAGAATTATTATTTTATAATAATAATAACTTAAGTATAGCTTATGGGAACAATGCAAGATTATACTCTTGTAATGTAAATAGAGGAGGAACAACAATTTTCACCCTTACTGAAGAAAAAGTTGTTTTACCTTCATTGAAGTGTCTCAATTATCAGAAAACTTCTAAATTAAGACCGTTTTGTCTGACTCTCATTATTATGATTTGCTTCTTAGACTTAATTAATTTAGTTATTCATGATATGAATTATTATTATTCACTACTTTTGGTAAAATATGAGGTAAATATTTCATGAAGCAATTCACAGAGAAATCATAAATACATTATATATACAGTGTATACATTATAATAAGACTAATGATGTAATTTAATAGATTAGTAAGCATTCATTTATTTAAAAAGACCATTTTAATATACAAACACAACAAAAAGAAAGATTAGTCTGCGGTTTCAGGGATCTCTGTGGAAAGGTCCTGTCAGCAGGTGTAAGATAAGTCTGGTGTTGTTTCTTAATGAAAATGTTCAAAGCAGGTGACTGCCATCCTGAGCTCTTTCAGGTATGTTAGAGTAGGCCTGTCTTTGAGAACTGAAGTTCTGAAGCCATTCCAGTGTGTTGTCAGGAGTCTGTGGAATAACTGTGGAGGACCTTTTTAATATTGTCAAACATGACAATATTGACAACATAGACAGCAACGTGTAATTGTGCCCAGTGGAAGTAAGACAAGTAAATCAGTGTTAATGCATCTCTGATAGACATGTGCTGCATATCTATTATACAAGTGTAAAAAGGACGCTTGGTGCTCGATTGGTATAATAGAGTGCTAGGGCAACAATCTAAATATGGGAGGAAAGCCTGGTGCATAATATGTGGGGAACCACAGCATATGTAGAGCCATAGTGAAAGGCCATAGTGTCTGTGGAGTCAAGATTATAGTGTCTGTGGAGTCAAGAATATAGTGTCTGTGGAGCCAAAACTATAGTGTCTGTGGACTCAAGGCCATAGTGTCTGTGGAGCCAAGACTATAGTGTCTGTGGAGCCAAGACCATAGTTTTGGTGCAGCCAAGACTATAGTGTCTGTGGAGCCAAAACTATAGTATCTGTGGAGTCAAGACTATCGTGTCCGTAGAGCGAAGATGATAGTGTCCGTGGAGTCAAGACTATAGTGTCTGTGCAGCCAAGGCCAAACTGTCTATCGAGCAAGGGCCATAGGTACATAAGTGGAGCTTATACTATCTGTTTGGTAACTTTCTTCAAAACTTTTTTCACGTCCTACATCGGTATTGTGTGTCAACGACATGCGAAGAGTTTAGAGCACGTTAAGTAAGAACACAGACCCCAAAAGTGACTGACTATAATTTACATTAAAAAGGATATCTCTATTTTTCATCTGGCTTCATTAACAGGGTTTGTAAGTTGAATTATTATTCTATAGTGGGGAATATCATCGTCAGAGCTCATCGGAGGAAGGAAGAATATTCGCAAGATTTTCTTCAGGTGCTAATGGTGACAACACAATATGCCCGCATGTAAACAATACAGGCCTAATTGACTCCCTGTCAGTACCTGGCGAGATGGGCGCCCGTCACCACCTGCTGCAGCGATGCAGATCCGATGCTTCTCGCTTACTGTCGTCCGGGGGCTCTGCCAAACGAGGGGCGGGGGAGGGGGGGTCGGGGACAGAGCCAAAGCTGCGGGTGCCCACGCCGGGCGGCTGCGCCTTGTTAGCCGCGGCCCAGCTGGCTGCCTTGTACAGCGGTACGGGGGTGAGACGGCCATGCTGTCACCGTCTCCTCCCGCCTGGTCCTTTAACCCCTCTCGCTGGCACGTCCGCTCACTGGCTTCCGCAGCGCCGCAGAGCATAATTACCCTCCCCGAGCTGCCCCGCCACTAACGGGAAGCTGCCCGGACTGAGGGAGCAGAATAAACGAGCAGCAGCCAGGATCCGCCACTGTATCTGTCACAGGCCTCAGCATGCACGGAGCAGAGTGTAAGTGACAGCACAGGACACAGACATTCATATACACAATAGACTTCATTGTGATCGGTTTTCTGCCCTCTGTTTGATAGAAGGCCTAAATGACTGTCCTGCTTCAATCTGGTCCCAGTTCAATCTATTAATAAAACCCTCCGTGTGGACAAAAGTGACAGGAACCCAAGCCCCGCAAGATCCCGTGCCTGGTCACCTAAACCGACAGGGTAGAATTAAAACTAATTTTACAAGTTTGAAGGATTTTTATAAATTAGAGAGCTTTCGTTTCGATCTGGTGAACCGCTTCCCGCCAGACATTAAAGAATATAACAACAGCGTTGGCTGACTTTCGTTAATGGTGTTTCACCTCACGGCAACAAAGCTAACGTCTCTTCGTTTTGTCTCTTTGTGGCAATTATTACAAATCGTGCATTTCATTGGTAGAGCACTTTATCGCATCACTGGATTTGTGCTGAACTATATCAATACTGCAACCTACACTCAGACCACACATGACTAAGAAACATCTCCACTTATCGAAGCCTTTGACATATCCATGTGCACCCGGAGTCTTTTCCTTTTAATGTGCACTGTGTTCCTTTTACCGTGTACAGGGCTCGGGTCTGTTTCCTCCAGGGCTGGACTCGAGCCTGCAACCGCGGAGACCGAACAACGAGCCGATGCTATCAGAGAGGGTTTCTACGTCCCCACAAACCCCTAATCTGCCGAACATGACCAGGAAGGAAGCCAAAGGCCAATGTAAATGTGTGCCAAAGATGCAACGCAGGCGATGACGAGGCGGACAGCTGAACAAACGCAACGGCTCAAAAAATCGCGCTAACCCTCCAACTCGTTAAACAATCAGCCGCGGAAATTATTCAAATATCCGGAAAAAATAAACAATTCAATAAATAATGGTTTGCAGCCACAAATATGTCTTTGATCCGGAGTTTTCTTCAAACAAAAAAAACAAAACAAAACAATCCTATGCGCAGTGATAGAATCCTTGCAAGCCACCAAATGTGAGGATTTGAAGTCTTGTGTATTTGGCAATAAATTGTTTAAATATACAGTTCTTTTCATAAAATGTGCTGGTTTTCGAGGGGGAGGGGGGGGGGGCACCTATCAGGGTAGAAACAGCAGAAGCAAAATATTCATTTTATAGGCATTAGACAAACAGTGCATGTATCACAGCCTTCAGTCCAGTCCAGGTTGTACATTTTCTCTAAAGGCTATTGGTGCAAAACATGATCTAACATAATGTTATTCCCCTTTTCCTGGTGTTCCGTGAGATCTTCTCGATTTTAATGAGGCCTTGTGGACCCCCTTGTCATTCCCCGCCACGCACCTCTACTTCACTGGCTTTCCCAACCCATCCCATCCCTAATGTTTTATTAATCATCATTTTATTAATCATCTCAACGCTCAGAGCAGGCCTTGCTTTGAATGACAAGAAAGAAACACATCTAATGGTTAAATCCCTTTTCATATAGTTTGGATACCAGCTAAGGATTTGCATCGGGACGCTATGCATTTTTCATAGCCTTGGCGTAACCTTTTTGATTATTATTTTTTGGGGCGTTTAATTGGTTTGTCCATTCACTTTTTTTTGTTGTGGAACAGTCTATAAGGCTGCTAATTGTCATTGACTCTCATAGATAAACTTGTTTTAATGGAAAACCTCTTAGGCTATGTTTCTGTTCAATCTTGTGTGTGCTCCACTATACGACTACCCTCACACACCACGGATAATGGGATCCTTCAGAGCTACACTAAGGTTTAAACACCCTCAGCCTGTGGCTGCAGTTAATCAGGCATCGTTAATTAGACCTATTTAATTAGCATGATGAAAATGTTTTAATTACTGCTTTGAGGGAACCTTCAACACACTGATATTGCTTATTTGCTGGGCCATCCAAGGTTGTTAGGGGCGGGGCCTAGGGAACGTAGTAAGGGATATGGTTCGCCTCAATGAATCTGTGCGTGCATCTGTTTGCGTCAGTGAGAGTGTTTATGCTTGTGTCTCGAGTGTCTGCCAGTTGTCATGTCAGAATGGCCTAAATATCTTCCCTTAGGTGCACGCACACATACACACACCCTCCCGGTGACCTAGAATGAGAGAGGGGAAGTGGAACGGTGGCACTCCAACATGGCCGTCGACAGAAAAGCCTTTCACCTCATGCTGAGTTAAGCAGAGAGACAGTTGTTCAGAAAACCTCTCATTTTCAAACCATATGCATTTATCCCCATATGTGGGGAGTTTCTATTAACGCTGCAGACCCTGAATGTCAACCAGGTGGCCAAATGCCCAGCAGAAATGAACATGCAGGCCAAAATATATCAGTCAATGCCAATCCCACTTTTCAATCAAGAGTCTTTAACTGAAATTGGGGGGACTTTGTGCCCCTCACATCCCATTACACTGTTTAGACAACCAAACACTATGAAAAGTGATAGATCCATATCTATCCAAGCTATTAGGGCAGCTGGTGGTGTATTGTTTAAGGTGACAGGCTTGAAACTGAAAGGTTACTGGTTCAAATCCCACAATGTTGTATCCTTTGCAAGTTACAGCTGTACAATTGACTACAATGTAAAAATCGCTTCGGATAAAAGCGTCTGCTAGGCAACTCAGTTGTTAATTGTATTAATCAGTTAATATTACTGAGTTTGTATTACTGAGAAATCTGTGATTTACACAGATTGCCCTTCTTTTCACGTATTCATATGAAGATTCAATGTGTTCATACGCTTATCTGGTCCAACAAAATGAACTTTCAACCACATCTGGATCCCGAGCACTCCGTCAACCGAAGGTCCCAACAGCCGATACAATTACAATTCATCCCACATCAGCAGTCAGAAGCCGCTCTCTTTTGGGTGGCGGAGGGTGTTAAATTATTATAGGTCTTTTCAAAATTTAATCTGTTCACGGGAGGCAGATTTATTCCGCCAGGCAGAGCAGGGATGTGCGCTGATGTCGACCGCGAAAGCCTTCATAGCAATTAGGCCG
>JAOVYW010006412.1:10699-27858 GCA_025775045.1 Hiodon tergisus
AGGTACTCAGTGGTCGACGAGAGAACACTGGTAAATCTTTAGAATCACAGCGACCTAACAATAGTTGCTTACCCCTGCTATTTGAATAAAAATTATTATTATTATTATTTTTATTATTATTATTATTAAAATAATAATAATAATGTTTATTTACCAAAAAATGCTTTTGAAAGGGTTTTACATGAGTTAATATAAAAGAGCAAACAGAAATATATACTGCAAAAACAAAAGGCATTTTGATGAAATGCCTCGAACCCCCTAAAAAGCAAGCCTTTGGTGAAAAAGAAAATCCGCAACAGAAATCCCCCAGAGAACAGAAAGGGAGAGAAAAGACTAAATTAAAACTAAAACAATACACACATACGGTGCTCTCCATATTTATTCTAATTATATTCTCCACGTAACTCTGATTAAATAGGAACCTAAAAAACGTAACGCGAAAGGAGAATGCGCCCGGCGCCCGGCCCCCGGCATACACGCACCGGCAGTTATTTAAATAAATGCACACAATGTACCTCAAACACTATTATAACAGACAAAATTGTCTCATAAGAATTAATTAAACCCGCGCTCCGTTCCAAGGCCGTCTTTGAGTGAGAAAAAGTGACAAAGAAAGGGCGGGAGAGGGAGAAATTTAAATAGCTTGTGGCAGAGGAACAGGTCAATTAGGAAAACCATCCCCGTAGCCCACAGTCCCATATCTGTGCAAATGGTGCAGAAAGGCAGGGAGAGGAGCGATGTTCCTGCAGAACGTTTTCAGAGCGATTTTTATATTCAGTTTTCTGAATTGGAATTTGGTATTGGCAAAGGTGCTAACGCCTCTTGACTCGCAGTTATGAATATTGCCAGGGGACACGGGAGGAGTGAGGAATTAGAACAATTGGTGCCGTCCGATCCAATCACCCATCATTTTACAGACTGCAGGTCACTCTTGAATCCTCTGCCAGCCTGCAGACAGCCTGGAAGCTGCAGGAGACCTTTGATGGATGAGAGAAACCCTGCTGATTCCCACCCACTCCAGCCCTGCTCTGCCAATTGTGTGCCGCTTTTGGGTTCTCTCCCGGGCACAATCGGCCAATGAAATGATCTGTCCCAGACCCAATCATACGGCTAAATCTACGCCGGGGCGAGCGCCTTCACCGGCTGAGCCGCTTCGGAGGTCCATGTAATTCTAATTTAATTATAGGTAATCGGTTGTAATTGAGAAGGGATATACATTAATTACCAGGGGAAAAGTAAGGCGCTTTGAAACAGACAGGTCGTTCTAGTTGGCAGGGTCACTTGCGATGAGGTCAACTGCAGCGGCCCCGAAGGGGGGAGCATTAACCAATAGGCGAACATGACTTCAGTTTTATTTTCTAGTGCACCGGTGTGCTGGGGCTTCCCCGATGAGCAAACCGCAGCTGGCTTTCCCTTGCCATGTAATTGTTACCTTTCTGGATCTGTTCAGCGCCGTTCGGCCTCTGCCAGGTTTGGTCCATCTGTAATCTGCAACCAGATGTACCCCTTGCCTGGCTTCCCAACAGCCCTCTTTATAGTCCATTTATCATCCTTTCACAGACACTTACCAGCCTGCGGAGGCCCACAGCGGCGTCTGGCCCGTACAGCCGCTGGGAAATGAGAGGAAACCGGAGTGCCACCGGATGCCAAATTAATCAGGACCGGGGTGTTTCCCCCACGACTTCAGTACTCGCCCCCGTGCTGTATCGGACAACTAACACAAAACATGCAACGCGTTTGCATCAAACGGTCACTTCAGCAACACGTGCGGAGCGGTAGCTAATGCCTGCACAGATCGAACATTATAAGGTTATTAATTACCCATTTGGAAAAAGTTTGAGATGCTGGCGGAGGTTAGGCCACACAAGTCTGTTTCAAGCAGAGTTTGTTTGGTACAGGAGGCTGTTACCGTGCCAGCCACAGTGTGGTTTTAGTCCTGCAGTCGCTGTTTTAGATGAGGAGGGTGATGTCGCACTCACCTTTTGGCTTTTGTGGCGGAATCAGGTCTTTGTGTGCTGACGTATCCTCCAAAATTGCCCTGAACAGACAGCGCTTCTGGATTAAATGAACCGTATGAACCGCAGAACTGTATGAATGATAACCAGCTATGGTAGATTTGTTTTGTTTTATGGCCCTAATTTAGCACTTCTTAAACATCTGTGTCTTACAGCACATGATTATAAGAAGTCAAATACTTTCTGAAGCTATTTGAAGATGATGCTTCAGTAAAATTCTTCAGTCACAATCTCAGCAGATTTTTCAGTTGGAATGTTTTCAACTGTCATCCATCCACTTAGTTTCACTGCCTAACAATCAATTAGTTGGTTTATTGGAAGGCGTTAACCTTGATCATTAGGAGGCAAGCTAAAGAGACGCCATTGGGTGACTGGCTGTGACTCTTTACTCAGCAGGTTCCGCTCAGCCGAAGTCATTAACTATGCATGTTATATTAACTATGCATGTTTCTCATTCGGGCAGATGAGCATTCTTTACAGAACTGCAGACAGCTTGCTCACGACGGAGCAGCCATGCCCCTCAGGGGATTCGAACCTTCAACTTCTGTGTCAGCCCCAGCGCACTACCCACTATCTCACAATGTTGGCCCGCAGCTTGACGAACGCCAAGCGGCGTCCCACGCACCTCAGACCCAGCCCCCACCCCCCTCATAAAAACCTCCGGGGGAGTTTTTTTTTTTTTGGAGGGAAATTTGTGTGCATTTGAAAAGTGACAGTTTGGTAGGAAGGAGGCAGCAGCAATGTGAAGAACGTGTGGGCTGAACACACTTTTGTGGATTTTGCTCCTTCATCAGTTTGCCTCAGATGAGGACCCAAGGACATTTTCGCAGAGGCCCAGCCAGACTTCAAGTTCAGGGAGCTTCTCCAATTCATCACCCCATGAGTCCGCATTAACAACGGAGATTCTTATAGCCTTGAAGGAATCTATGTTCGTTTTCAGTTCTGGTTTAAGATCATAGTTCTGCTGTTATTTCTTGTGTGTAGCAAATATCTTTTAAGCATAATTGGACACAATCATTTTTCGGTGTAAAATCTTTTGGGTACAGACTTTTAAAAGGAAAAGGATGCAAATTATACATTTTGCTAGCCAAGAACGGTAATTTACACACTACTGATATTATTAATACTACATTAATCCCTTAGTATATATATGTTATATATATAGAATTGAAAGCTATTCAAGAGTTATTGTAGAGTAACAACATTTTGGATGACAACCTTTTTGCTCCGGTTTTGACTTTGTCTTGTCCCTTTTAAAGAAAACTATTTTTAAGTACTCCTATTGGTCTGGAATCGGTAAGGCAGGATAGGTTTTGATTACACGGAAGGATCGTTGTGCTTTTACGTGACGGTTTTTCTACGGGGATCGTGAGAGGTACCAGGTCCGGACAAATAGGTGTCAGAATGAACGATGTTAAACCTGATCCGGCAGGATCCGGCTCTAATTTAGCTCTGACCAGGCGGGTTCCTGTCCTCAGCTTCCTGTTTTTAGCCCTTTACCTAACCAATCATGCATCACCTGAACGGGAACGAAAAATATATTTTCAATTAGCAGCAAACAGAAATGAGGACATCCTCCCAGACCATAATGGATGGCTATATGCTCTCCCCATTTGTCTACCGTGTGGTTAAAACCACCATGTTATACACCAGATTACAACCACATTGCTATTGTTACTATTATCTACATTTTAATGCGAATCCCACTATACGCATGGGACAATATAAACACTGGAACAGCGCTGAAATATTGTAAAATAGCGGTGGGCTCCTACAGTCTTTAAGGCCCACTGCTTAGCAGGTTATGGTATTACTTTTGTCACTTGGCAGCCTGTCATCTGGAACGACAGATGAAGGTATTTCCCTTACAAATAATGACTCCCATTAAATAATCAAGAGGCGGATCATGTGAACACCAGCAGACACTCGTGGACCAAAGCTTCCCGTCCCTCTTGTAAAACGTGAGTCCGTATGATAACCAACGTGGACATTACAACGTAATATCCCCCACCCTCCAGACATAACCCCGCCATCGATCCACATTTAAAATCTTCAGACACTGGGACCCCTGTTTTCCCAGTGTGTTTTTTTGAAGAAAGATTTTAAACCAGGCAAACTGCAAGTTAATTCTCATGTTGCGAGGATCCATGTGATTACACTGGGAAACTTTCGGTGACAGATCCTCAGATCTGCTCAGGGATAGTTATTTTAAAGTGAGCTCCACTGCAGTAAGGAAATATCGCGCTCTCAAGAGAGCTCCACGGCAGCCAATTCAACTTCACAAGGATAGGGGATGAGGAGAAGAAAGCAGGAAAACATCGGAAGTCAAAACAATTAATGGTAAATGAAGGATTGACTGTGCGCGCAACTCCTTCCTCGCCTATGGTTAGATGTCATTTGCTTTCCTTTGAGACAACTTAAGCTGCAGATGTCAATTTGAAAAGAAAAGCGCGTGTCTTCTGTGTGTAACGAAACCGCAATCCGAGCGTCATAACTGACGCAACAATCCCTTAGCTTTATTCAGCCACCATCACATCTGGGGTGGGTTAATTGTGAACGGTGTCTCCTTTGGGGGAAAAAAACACACAAAAAAACACGGAAATAGAACGCCAACTACGCAGATCTATTGAACCGATACCTCCCTGCACTTGATGAAGTTTGATCAAATAAATATTTTCTCATTGCGTCAGAATAAGGTCACCATTTTTATTTATTTTTTGTAGAAATAGCTCTGCCTTTCAGAGGTTTTTAAACACAGTGAACCCAAAGAAACATGAAACGGAAATGTATACTGTTCACTGCACAAGAGAGACAATCATCACTGCAATGAACACCTGTGTGCTGTGTGCTCGCCAATTTACACTAAAAATACTTTCCTTCCTCGCGCCGCGGAAAACCGAAAGAGATGAAACATATTTCTGGCCCCTTTTGATGAATGAAAATTATGTAAAAAAATACAATAAAATGAAGACGTCATGGGATTTCTCCTTTTTGTTGCCTGTTCTTGTTCTTCTTCTTAAAGAAAGCTCATCAGAATTCACCGGTTTGTTTAGTGCAGTGGGAAATAAGAGACGCTCCTAATGTTTTAAAAGCAGATAGGGCCAGAGGGTCAGCTTTGAATTATCACTTGCTCCCAAAGAAATCAGAGAAAAAAGAGAACACAAACATCCGGTTCATTTGTGCATTTCGGGGGCTGGTTTTTTTCAAGTAATAAAGCTGAAACGGTCTCCTAATTTGCCTTGTGGTAGGCCTGCTCTTTGAACATTTCTAAGAGTAGTTTTCCTCAATCTGATGTTTTAAAAAAAATTATTTTCATTGCCCTCTCTTCATTAGTTAGTGATACACTTAATTTTTCCACTACAGTACCTGTTCAGATGCCAAGCAATGTTTTTTTTGTTTTTCCCATAATATCATAGGTCTTAGAAGTCATGTGATTTATTTTTTTATAGGGTTTCAGATAAACCAAAAGACTCCCAAAGATTCCATTGAAAAATGCATAGGTTTAAAAGTACCAAATTTCAGACATAAATTCATGGTTTCATTGAAAGCTTTCAGACTATAGGAGATTAACGGGTTATAATGACCAGTATACCTGTGTACAATTTCTGTTCATTGTGTTGAAATGGCCATTTCCATGATTGGATTACTCAACGCTCCAAGGCCCTTGACTTGTTACTACGTGGTGTCAGAACCTTCTACAGCACAGGGTAGTCAACGCTGCATGCCCAGAGGGTTTATGACTCTGCCTCTCCTGAGACTTGAACCCTAGACCTCTAGTCATAACTCAATTCCCTTTAACCACTTTGTGACATGGCTGCCCTCATGCTGTGTCTGAGACGAGCGTTATGACTACCCATGAAATATTTCCGTCCGAGAAGCTGTCCATCAATACTGCTCCTAGCTTTTCAAAATCAGCGATCAGTCTGAAAAGGATCTGATAAGTTTGAGCACATGTAAAACCTTAACATCTCACACGGACTGAAGTGTGTGAGAGGGTAAAGTGAACACTTTAGTGGTGTTGGTCCAGGCGTTTCAATAAAAACTTCCCACATGTCCATTTGAGGTTAGGGGAATAAAACTCAACACAGTCCCTCCTGCATGAAAATAGATGCCTGGAGACAGCAGCAGTGAAACCCGTGATTTATCACATCCTGGGCCCACGGTGGTCACAGTTGCACGCTGACTATGATCGGAGACGGTGTTGGTCCATGCGTTACGCCGTGGAGGCCTCAGCCTCTTGGACGTTCCTGGAACCAAACAGCATCTCTCCACAAACGTCCAGCGGTACCGAAGTCTAGTTCACAGCTCTGCGCTTCCGCATCAAAACAGTTACCACTGTTTGGTTTATTCACAGTTGTATTTTTTTTTTCTGCAGATGAAAAGCCAGTAATTCAAAAAATGCAGCGTTTTCTTTTTTGTCATATTGTTTTAATAGTTTAAGGGAATAGATTCTATATACTTTTGTCTGAAGGCTGGAAAGTCTGTGCTTTGATTTCAATTTAGATTTAAAGAATCATTGTTTTGTTTCCTGTCTTGTTCTTATTGAATGCAGACATTTAGGCTATATATTAGCACCACAGCATCTTGGAACTGGGCCAGGGACTCTGTAGCATGTCACCAGAAAAGAAAGCGTTTCTCATTTAATCGTCCAGTAAGGGAATCACGTGAGAGCAATTGAAGATTCTCTGTTATAAGGATTAATCTTCCACATGGTTAGAATGTCGGAAAGCATGGTAAGGAACACCCCTGTTCCCGGTGGGGCAGGTCCTCAGGTCCAGGTCTCCCCGTCCAGCGAACAGAGCACTGTCTTGCCTGGGGTTCCACAGCCGGAGAACTGATTGGCCACGGGTCCTGGCTCCCATTTGTTCCTGGGCCTGCCCCCGGTCTCCCTGGTCCCCAGGGTACAATAGGAGTGTGGTGCCTGCTGGGCCAGGAGCCACTCCCAGGCCTCCTGCATGGTCATGCTTGCACTATCACAAGTTCCTCCATGGGCCCCCTCCCCGTGTCCAGACCGTTCTCAGGTATCGACACCACTCTGTGGCACGCAGAGGTGTGTCTGGTCCAGAAGCAGTTAAAGACACAGGGAGGGTTTTCGCTTTTTTTTGGCCTAGTTAATGTGGATTTAAACAAATTCAAAAAATGCTTAATGAAACTTAAAGAAAATCACCCTTTCAAGGAAAACTGAAACAAAGTATTTTACAATCCAGTTAACAAGAACTCAAACGCGCAACCCAGTCACCGACCTTTCCATCTATCAAACTCTTCCCCACTTTTATTGTCTCTCTAATTTCTGACCTATCAGCCCAACCACACTCAGCCGTGCAATGAGGTGCATACCTTTCCTGAATACTGCAAACACAACCTGCCCTTTAAAGACACTTAGCACCAAATAGAGGCAAGCATAGTGGGACCCAACATGGGACGCGTCGATCAGGATAGCGTAGATTCGAGACATGACGACTTGGCGAGAATGGGACTCTTGATAACTGGTCTTGCATTGACAGATTAGCAGCTACTGTGTGTCATAAGACCGAGCAAGGCCTTGGAGTGAGTGCCAAAAGATTCATTGATCCACAATCTGGCTTCAAAAAGATGATTTCACTAGCCTTCACCAAGGCTAACAGTTGAGCTCAGATACAGCACTGCCTGTATTGAAGATTCTCCTCAGCTCGTCTGTTCTTCGGAATGTGTCTGAAACTTAGTTCTTCTTATTGTAAGTCCATAAATTCTGCTGTCACTGCTGCAAAACCCTAGCTTTGTTCCTGACAGAAAGGATTAGTCTGCTGGCAGAATAAGGGGAACCCATTTCTGTTTAATGTTTCAAGCTTTTTGACAAGTAGATCTAGTATTACACAGATAAAATATGAGAAAATGTTCCGAAATAATTTTTTAAGTTCACGGGATGAGAATATCGAGTAAATCGTTGAATTTAGAATATAGACTTCTGAATAGGGAAAATGTAGCAGAAAAATAAAACTTCCAAAGTGACTGTGAACATTTGAAATGAACCTGTTTTTTTCATGCCAGATCATCAGCTATTAATTGCACACAGCTCATTGTTTTTTTGAAAATGTCTTACCAACCTTCTGCAAAACTTATACTTACAGTAGTTTAGTTGCGTTACAAAACTGTTCTACTTTTCAAATCTTGTAATAATCTCATCCATCAATAGATTCTATTTAAATCTATCCCCTGGATATTTTTTTACTTTCGAGCCTTTCTCAATGAGATTTACTGATTCTCTGAAACTGCGCTCTGTTTTCCCCATGTTCTTTCATAGTTTTTTGGGAATTCCCCAATGTCACACCAGGCCAGAACTGGTGGTCACCTGACTCTTCCACTCCCTGGCGCTTATCCATTCCTCAAAAACAAATTCGGTTTACCCCTCCCTGGCGCCGATAGGCCGACCTATTTCCCTAATTTGTGGGCATGTAGCAGGGGTCCATGGTGACAGGAAGGGGGAAACTTCTATCTGGAATGTGGAAGATCACGGGTCGCTGCCTCTTGTTTGGATTTGGGGTACGGGAGGGTGGGTGGAGAGTAGCGAGGGAGAAGTTTTTGTCCTCTCTCCTATTTGGTAATCTAATGACAAAAAATATTTCAGCCCAAAAATAATCTGTCTTCCTTCATGGCTGACAGCAACACCCTGGTCGACGGGGGCAGCGCAGGCCTTGTGAGGGGGGATTGGACAGAGGGACGCATAGTCATCTAAAATAAGTAATTGAATTTGTAGCCTCGGATCCGCCAGCCTAACAGGGGAAACACCAAGTGAATCACAATTCACATATGTTATCTGGTACAGGTCGGTAAAATGTGCAAGTCACACAAACCCCTGCAGGGCATTTTTTACCCTGATACTGCAAGACCTTCTCTGAGCTATTCCTAAGCTCTAAGCCATTCCCACAAAAGAGGGAGGCCAACGCGGCTGCCATCCCTCACACATATCCGTTCAGTTTGTCCTTTAGCCATCTTGGATGCTGAGACTGAGGGTGGAATTCAGCCATGTAACCTTCAGGTGCAAAGTGGAAAACGCTGTAACTTAGCCCCGCCCCCCCCCCCCATTGGTCTGACCGTGCTCTTAGGGAGCAGGAAAAATTCTGGTCACCTTTCTGGATATATTACCTTCCCTTGCATCTCAGCACATCTCGCTTTGTTATGCTGCCCTATTCACCCCAACGTTAGCGCCACATGAAGTTGGGCGTTGGGCCCAGTTTTCTCTAAGAGGCTATTTTTTGATTCTGCAGGATGTTACCGAATTAATTTTTTCCATGGTCCTTTTCATTCTCTCAATCTATCTTATTTTCTTATTCATGTTTATTACAGTTATTTGTTACAATTCTCAGCAGTGCTTTTTTTCTTATTATTGTTTAAGACTGCTGAAAGCATGAAAAATCTGCCTGGAAGCTCATCTGCTAGGTGCGTCTATCATTTATTGTGCAGCGTGTCCCATGTGACGGAGATTGTGTTTTCCCTATTCATAATATTGCCACTTTCCAGTCAGTGATCATCGGGAAACCTGGCTCATTGCACAGCTGAACTCTGGTGCCATCTGTGGAGAAAATCAACTATTCTAACATTTTTGGTTTGCCAGAGCGTTGGTACACCTTGTCCCTTTTGTTTAAAGAAACGTTTCGATATTCTCAAAGTTCTCCCAATTACAGGTTCTCGTTAGAAGTGCAGGTAGGTTTCCTTTGAGCCCAAAACAACACTTTCTAGGCAAACACATCATTTTATAACATAACGTTGCTCCAATAGCATTAGGTGAAACTCACCTATGAGCAAATTTTGTGGAAAAGAGAAGAGAATCTCAAATTTAGTCAACTAAATTAGGAAAACTAGGATTACTTAGAATGTATTTAATGACAACTTGACAACTTATACTTAAAGTTAACAAAGGGATGTTTCAGATCCAATAAAACGCCTTTTGGTCAATGGGAACTTATAATCCTCTGATCATAAAACTTTTTGCGTTGTTGGCGCCCGTTGGGCTGTGGTGTCTGTGCAACTATAATCAATCATATCCCAAAAAAGGTCTTCTCATAGTCACTACCATTTGAAGGTCGTCACAGGAGTTATCTGCCAGATCCAACTCACTGTCCGTTTCTGGAGTGAGAAGTTCCAGCTAGGCTGTGCTCCAGCAGCCGTAGGCTTTGCCTAGGAGCCAGGAGGCGTGTGCAGATGTTAAGCACTGATGGTCCTTTGAGAGGCGCCCACAGTGATTATGTACTCCAGTTAAACAAAGTTTGCCAGCCTAACTACGGTTTCAGTATGGTTTTCTGCAGGCTTGCATGGATGAGAAAACCTTGAGATTTCGCAGAATATCATATATTCATATTTACGATCTCAAATGAGGATCACCCCACCGATTAATTGCTTGAGACCTTGGAAATCATTTTAAACAGTATTACAACGTTAAAAACACTAAATGGCCAAAAGTATGTGGACACTTGCTCATTGGACATGTCATTCCAAAATCGTGGGCATTAACATGTCACGGAGCTCCAGGCAAACAGCTCTTGTGCTGACGTAGCCTCCAGAAGCAGTTTGGAACTTGGTAGTGAGCGTTGGACAGAACCGAGGACAGACCATTTTAATCGTGCTACGTGCTTCAACACTTGGCGGTCCTATTGTGTAAGCTTGTGGGACCTCCCCCCTCGCGGCTGAGCTGTTGAATTTCCACTTCACATCACTCAAAACAGCGCTTACAATTGACCTGTGGCCCCACTAGCAGGGCAGAAATTTGACAAACTGGCATGTGGATGTGTGGGATCCTGTGATGAGGCTACGTTGAAAATCATCAACCTCTTCAGTACGAGCCATTCTACTGCCAATGTTTGTCTATGGAGATTCTATGGTTGTGTACTCAATTTTATACACCTGTCAGCAACGGGTGCGGCTGAAATGGTCAAATCCACTCATTCGAATGGGGTTTCCACTTACTTTTGGCTATCTAGTCTACCACACACAGATCGCCCAATGAACAGAATTCTTCTGCTCAGCCTCATCTGCCTTTCATGACAATAAACTCAGAAACTGTGACTGGTAGTTTGTTTATAAATTCGGAAGTGATGGACTATCGCTTTCCTTGTCAGTGCCAGGATACGACATAAATCTAGTTTAAATTCATGAAGAAATCTGTGGTTTGCGTTTTAAACATACACTCTCCCGAGTGGCTCAGTTGGTGAAGGCGTTTGAACGTGTGCTGACTGAGTTGAAATCCAGAGCATGCCATTCACTGACTGGTACCAGAGGAGCACAGAAGCGGTGAAAGATCGGCTGGGTTTCTCTCGGCGCATCGCTAATGGGTGTCTCCGGCCGGCTTCCTGGTTGCCTGCATTACTATCGGGAGGGATGAACTCTTCGCACAGACAGTGCAGTCTGGTGAGTGGAAAAGAGGCAGGTGGCTTGAAGGTGACTGGGATTGAAATCATTCTTTCTCCTCCTGCGCTTGTGTGTGTGTGGCGGCGGGATTCGTCGACGCTTAATTTCATTTCGTATAGCTTCACACAGGTTGGATGTTTTTGGATGTTTTAATGTCTCTATCGCCCACCGGTGATCTCTGTGGCTCGGGAAGCCTGCAGACCTTCCTAATAAACAAATATGTTGATGTGGATTCATCGTCTGTCTTGACACTGACAATGTGTTGCGGTGGCTGTCATTTCTTCTTATTTTCTTCTTTAATGTAAGTGGCATGGGAGCTATTTCAAGCATGCCCTGGGTTGATCCAAGAAGCTGTCGTTCTTCTAGCCTGCCAGCCTAGATTCTATATAAAAATCTATTAATGTGCCCAGTCTGGTCACCTGAAAGAACCTACAGCTGTGCGTGTAGGTGTGTGTGTGTGTGTGTACGGGCGCACCCCTCAAAATTTAGATCTGCAGCTTCCTATTAGGGCAGGCTCAATCTTAGAAACGCTGCCTGACAGGTGTTGACCCAGAGAGGTATTTATGCTTATTTATAATGTTGATGCAAAGACAGGACTGAATCTGACATATTGTCAGAAGAAATGGGCCAATACCTGCTCAGCTAAAAGTACCTGGTTGGGGGCCTTCCGAGTTGCTCAGTTGACAAACTGCGCCAAAAAGCGCCATGTTCTATTTGTGAACAGGAGAACGCAGCGGCGATAAACAACTCAATTTGATTTTCTATGAATCTCAAGTTTGTTTTGAATGAATGTCAAAACTCAATTTTTCACTAATGAAACAGGAAAGTAAATTTGATGCACCTCAAATGAAGTTCGAAATATCTTGAAACTGTGGCTGTTTTGACCAAAACATAGATAATGTGAAAGCACGGCCACTTGGGATTTACCCACTTAGAAACACTTTCACAGACCTCCCCTTTCGGCTTTTCCTCATGGAAAACACTTACCCCTCGACACCACTTGTAAGAGGAGCGTTACGACTGATGTGCTCATGGACCGGGATCTGTTTACGGAGTTCACAGCGAGAGTTGGGGTGCGCGCTCTGAAGGCGCTCTGAAGGCTCTGAAGGCCGGTTTGGTAAACCGGAGTGGCCGAATGCTACCCGAGGCCAGGAAAAGAAGCACGATGCTGGTCACCCTCAAAGGACTGACTTTGTGGGGCCGGAAACGGTGGCCCGGCTCTGAACCGGGAGGGCACGGGCAACGGCTCCACCGATGATCCGAGGGACGTGTGTCTGAGGTAGGGATTCATCTAACACAATATGAGCAAACACGCAGTACTGAACAGTAGCCACATCTCACCATCTTTCCGTTAATAATTTATTTTAAAGTTAATTACCGGCGGCTGGTTTCTATTTAACAGAACAATCTCAGATATGACTGTGTGACCTCGGAAATCGAAAAGATCCAATAGGGACCACAGGCAACCGTGAACTAGTTATATTATCAATATTATTATCCTGACACTAGATTCCATGTCATGTCACGTCATAAAGGAAAAAATACAGGGATCCGTAATTGCTCTCAATACGGCGTTTCAACTAATATTGATAGACTACTGTACAACTGGGTATGTAGATTGTTATCGAGACCAAGCAACACAATGACTACAAAACATTAGTATTTTAACACTTCTCATTACAGGGCCTTCAGGAAATCTTATCTACTCAGCCTACTCACTTTCAACGTGAGAAAAAATAAAATCATATTGAATATAAAGATCTTATTTACAAGACTTAATTTGGTATCAGACTAGGGATTCACCCCCTATGCAATGACACATGGAGTCCATCTGTGTTGCAGTAAAAGTGATTAACACGATTTCAGATTAAGTACACCTGCCTCGTTATGCTCCAGCTGGGTTTCGCAATTCAAAAAAGCGAGAATACCGCCGTGAAGGACAAGGAGCTTACGGAACCACCATGAGATGAAGTTGTTGTAAGGCTCGGGTCAAAACATTACACAGGCATTTAAAATATCCCCATGAGTGTGGTCCATCGTTAGTTCACACGTGTCAGCAACAGTTCAGGTACTCCACACATCTGAGCCCACTTTTCAGCTAACCAGGGGGGCTGATAAACTTACACCAGAAGGCCAGGTATTTTCTCAGAAGGGTGTGTGGTCATTTACAGATATAGCACCGTTATTCACACATTAAGATTGCGACTTCCTCCAAAAAACAGCGCTGGCACAGAGAAAGCTCTCACATGAGCGGTACCAAACTCCAAACGATATCACCATCTCTCACCACGGCAAGGCTCTCAGTGTCAGCTTTCTACGATCTGTTTACAGGACGTGGAGCGTTTCTGACAGCTTCGCAATCAATCGGTGTTGCGTCTGAAATTTTAAACTGACCTCAGGAAAAGGGAGGAAAAGCCTCTTGCCTCGGGGTACGTTTCTCAGCACGGAGGCCGACAGAAACATTAATGAATCCTCTTTAGCGTTTTTTCCAGGACGTCTTTCTCAACAGGTAAGATGGTGAAGGGTCCTTTAGATGGTAGGCCTGCGTCTGGATCACCTCACATGCCTCCCCTTTGCACCTGAGTCTATTCCTCAAAAGCAAACGAAGGGTTGATGGCTTGGAGCTGAACCGAAGTTAACGACAAAGGCTGGATGCATTGCTGACATTGAGAATACAATGGCCTGCCTTTGCTTTTTCGGTGCTTTGTAGTTGAGATGCATTCAAGCCAAACGCTTTTAAAAAACGATGTAAAGCTAACCAGATGAGTTAACTGGGAGCAGACTTGCGGTTTGGTAGTGTTCCGACTTTCTGTACAAAGCCTGTTCTATTTCTCAGAGTTATATTTTTTTAAAGTGTCAGAAATCAAGATTTGTACTGATGATTAATGTCGAGTGAGAATGGAAAACGAGGGTCAACACGCATTAGTAGATTGAAGCGAAATGTACCCGTCAACTACATAAATCATAATATCACAGGAATAAACAATAACACTACCAGCATCTATCAAAGCAGAGGTCCAGAATATGAAGCTCATATTTTATGGAAGTCATTTTGTAAGCAACCATATTGTCAGAGGAACGAAGCGCTTGTGTGTTTAATTAGGAGAATTGGTGATTGATTTCTTCACTGCGATCGAAATGCAGAGGGGTGAAAGTGCGTAAGCCACCGAGCCAGAGACATACAGTGATGGTCTTAAGGTGGCAGCAATTTCCGAGATGATTCCGGAAGGTCGAGGAAGGCAGCCAGCAGAGGAATGCTTCTCACACAAATTTCTCTGGGGAAGAAGCTGTCTTAAGAAGTGGCAGTTTGGAAAATAAGGAGCTGAACAAGGGGTGTCTGTCGCCCTGCTAATCAGGCCCAGGTCTTCAGGCGCTGTAGACGGAGGAAAGAAGACAAGGCACCCGGGTCTCATCGCTGGATGCGCCTCCTGACAAACGCAGAAGACCCGGGGCTGCTCGCGACAGCGAGAATCCATCAACAAAGTCCCCCTCCCCACCCATCGATCCACTCTGCCCAAGAAACTCGTCGCGCTGACAGCTGCAGACTGAGCGATGCGAGTTCCTACATTCAGCTGACACCCGTTAGAAATTCAGAAGTCCTTGTCAGAGGGAATCTGGGAGGTTTTAATGAGTCAGGACACATTTACTGTCCACGTGAAATTCCAGCATCTGCTTCGAGTGGATCCTTCCATTGTCAGTCCTCCCGAATGCAAATGTCTGTCAGTGCAACATTGCACACCTTCGGTGGACACACACAGAGGGCAGACAGAGGGCTTGTCCCATTGAGAATCCAAATATGAGCTGAGTTACTTTTTTAAAGACTAATGCTTTCAATGTGACAGATCCTTTTCACAGCAGTACAGGGTACATCGGAAGTGAAAAAGAAGAGGATACTCTCTTTTTTTCCCATCATAAGAAAGACCACTCTTACGGTTTTTTGGAGACCATGTTAAATAGCAAAATTATTGTCCGATTTAAAAGTTTGTGTTCTGTAAACATGACGGTTCAAAGCTCTCCCAAGACCACTTGGTTTGACCAGATGGTGGCTTATCTGGCGTTAGCTAAAACTTTTTCAGGAGAAAGTAAGCAAAACTAGATTACTCTGAACCCAGGCGGGACCTCTCTCTTGGCAGATATCCAGCATCAGAGAATAGAAGTGCAGAAGAATATGCAATTTAAGCATAAATTCCAAATCAAATTAAAGCATAGCAAATGGTATTAAGTGACAATTACCAAAATTGTTTTGACAGAAAATCTAAAACTAATGAGACACGTGAGCCAATATCAGGTCAGTTTTCAGGAAACTGCTGACTCAGTCTCCGAGTCTCCGCCCCCGGTGTTTTGCGGTTAAACCTGGGTATTAAGAAGGGGGGTTCTGATAGGTCTTGACAGAGGTGGGACACCCACTCCAACAATGAGGGGCAAGTAAGGAGGTGAGCGATTGCCATTCTTGGTGCTGATGCCCGCTGCGTCTGACAGCTACCCTGCAGTGGGAACGACACGGGGATAATTAAGGATTGTGTCTATGAGAGATTAATGTGGTTTGGGATGCGTTCCACCGGTGGCAGTTGGGCTAAAATCGTTTCCACCGGGGGCAAAGGGGTAAAGAGCTGAGATAATGGAAGCAGGCAGGGAGAGAGAAAGACATCCCTGACCACAAAGTTCTGTGAGTTTTGAGAAGGCCTAACAGCACTGCCAGAGATGCCAGCCAGGGGGAATATATCAAAGTCAGGCTGTTTTGCGCAGAGAGCAGTCTCTGGGTGTAGGAAATGATGCTTTTCCCAGTTCTACACCGGTGGTGCCCTACGTCAGCCCAAGTCGACCTGACGCTCGGTGGGCGGCGAAAACACACTTCTCTACCCAATCTCTGCAGAGGTCAGATACACGACCCTTGGTGCCACTGGCATGTTCAGTGGTGTGGAATCACGGATCTTGTACCACTCCACCGAGAGGATGGAGATTAAGTTGTGCTCGACAAATCGTCCTTGAAGTTTTTAGTGTTTAGTCACTTTTATCCAAAGCAGCCTACAAGGGCATCTTGGAAAAATACATCTGGCACAAACAACAAGCGAAGTCAAGGAGTATGGTGTTCAAATTTTCAAAAGACCAGAGAGCTTGACGCAGGCTGTGTTCAAGATGTGTTCAACCGTCTGAACTTGGAGCACTCTGCTGTTTCTTCGCCTTCTCTTGGCAGTTCAAATCAAACTGAGAGTCGCCTGAATGTAAGTGGAGAGAATTGTGACAATGAAGCCATGCCCAAATAAATCTCCTCTGTATGGTCCAGTTAACTGAGTAATCATGAATGCAGCACACCCATTTTGCTTTTTGCCCTGCAGAACTTAGCAAAAGAAAAGACATCAATTTAGCTTTGTTCTGGAGAACTCAAGTCTAGGTCTATTCTGTTGCACTAAGTACATTGGTACAGCTGAATCCAGAGACACATTGTGGCTTTGATAAAGCTAAGTATCTCTACTGATGCACCGAATTTTAAAAAGTTATCAAATAACACATCACAGCTTGTTGGCACTCAGAAAAAAAAAAAAAATATATAAAGTATATGCCTAGGGCCATGCAATGTAATTACAGAGTGACCATAAAGTAGAAAAGACGTAAACCCCTTCCCTTTTTTGTTCACTACTAAAATTGAGCTGGGAGGTTGTGCATGACTGAGTGTTCTTTGCTCTGTTTTGGGGTTGTTCTTTGCTCTGTTTTGGGGTGGTTCTTTGCTCTGTTTTGGGGTTGTTCTTTGCTCTGTTTTGGGGT